>LQRL01046530.1:0-14537 GCA_001703475.1 Hydroides elegans | reverse complement strand
AAAGACTAAGAATCGTCAGCTGTCGCTTCCCATGTGAACACCTTGCCGCTCCATTTCCGTGCCTAAAACGCGTGTCGCTTCCCGTGTGAACAAGCCCTAAGACTATAACTTTACATATAAATTTGATAAAGATGAAAATATTTTTTCTTATCATATCCTTGCACCAGGACTTAATTTTCTATGTTGCCGAAATCGTGAATTCAACTTCGGGGACTTTTTGTCCGGTATTCGATTCAACACTTAGAAATTGTTCCTACGATTTCTCTTATGTGAGAAAAAAACCTTTAATAAAAATCATGTATGATTTGCAATTAACACATCTCCTAGTAAGAACCGTTTTACAATTTATGTAAGGAAGTATTGAAATCGGTAATTATTTTAGGGTTACCTAAAATTAACATTATATAGTCACGATTATTATCATTTCACAATAATTATAAAATATATCTTTGAATTAATCATGTGATAAAGCCTGGAAAGTACTAGACTCTATGTTATTGTCTAATAGATAGCAAAACTATTGACTATACTCTTGAGGTGTATTTTTGCACATCAATATTATTATATACGTGAACATGTCGATATAATTATATACGTGAACCTAGAAGAACATATGCGGAAAAAAAAATCACAAGCCGGTATGTAATGTTATAAAAACTAAGTTCTATATATATATATATATTTTTTTTCTATTTACAACACCGTGCACAATTTTCAATGTTTGAAATCTAAACATTATTAAATGCATTGAAATTCATAAATCTGTTAGGAAAATAAAGTGTGGCTAGGCCCTAAATATAACGCAAATTGGCGCAGTGCTGGATACCTTTGATTTTCAGGCAAATGCAACCTATAAGAAACCATCCGATTAAAAAATCAATAAACCACTGTTTGAATCTTGTCAACAACCGCTATACATAGAAACCAACTCGAGCCAAAACAGGTATAAGAACAAAAGGCAAAATTTGCTCATTTACAGGAAGTTAATCGAATCGGTAAAATGCTTGACAAACAACCGACGTATTTCATGACAAGCAAATATAGGTAGGCACCTGCTTCTTACATTATAAAAATGGTTGAGCTTTCAAGCGGGGCTGTTAAAACGGGCTTTTCTCATGTATTATTCACGAAGCTTTCATAACTCTTCACTTCAAAAGCAAAAGGACACACGGTGACATTTTTTTGGGGAAAAGTTCATAGATGAGCATCACATAGTTTCAATGGTCCATATTTTGAATATCATATTGTTGGAGATGTTTAACTTTTCAGAAGGTGCCATATCATAGTCATCTTATTTTGATTAGTAGCTAAAAAGTAAAACACATGATGCATCAAACTTTTATTCCATATAATATATATTTATCTGTATTCATGTGTGCCAGGTATGTTATATGCAATATTTCATTATAGTATACACAATATGTACATTTTATCAGATAAACTGTTCAAGTCATCATGTTATGATTTCCTAAATATTCTTACTAACTTCGATTTGCTGAGCCATAAGTTTTTGGATGCTCCTTAAAATCCCCTTGGTTGTCAGCTTTATAACCCCATGTAACCCCATTGTTAGATATTACATGATGCCAAAAAGAGTTTATTGCCCTAAACCAAGCCCTAGTTCCTAGAACTCTACAATAATATATCATATGGTATCAACTGCGTATGGACTAGATAATAAAGAAATGTCCATTCATCTAACTTGTAAACTTAAACCCCTTTCTTTATGGATATGATACATCATTCTTTACCTTTGTTTTAAAAAAGATAGTGTATAGGGTTCATTTTCCTGTCTTTTTCTCATGAACTTTATATTTCTATGAAACTGGAAAATAACAGTATGGCTCCATTTAAGTGCACTAAGTTTATTGGTAAATGTAGAAAGGTTCAATCCATGTCATTTACTCAATATAATAGGAATATCGCCCGAGTACCCTTACCAAAATGTTTATTTCCCCGATGGACTCGTCTGAATGTATACTGAATCATTTGTTGCTGTCATAGGTCAGTGATTATGTGATTTTGAGCACAAATATAAGTTTACACTTTTATTATATTATCTTATGTAAAATATTTAATTTCATTATATTATCTTATGTAAAATATTTAGTTTGAGACATGACACATCCGGGCAGTATTAACGACGGTATTATTGCCCGGCAAAGAAGATATTAGTGCCCGGCATCATACCTAAACAATATATATAACATCAGTAGTTGATGTGATATAAATCCTAATACATCATAAAAACATATCACATACATAGCTTGATAACAAGAAAAACCCTTCTTAAACGTGTAGCCTATACAATTATGTAGATCCTTATTCTTCAAAAGAAAAAAAAAGGAAATACACTCGCAAGAGTCCCCTACTTTTGTCCTGTGTAAAAGTGGCACGCTAGCAGCTGCGCTAGAATGAAAGATTAATTAAATATTGCAGATGGTACTTGCTTAAACGAAACAACTACCAACTTAGCCTTGATGCTAATGGTAAAATTCTAATCCGATCGTCTTTTAAAATGGAATTGGAATGTGTAAAGTAACAAATTAGAATATTTATAGAATATGCACTACCGGAATTATTGGACAGGTGATTATGTCCATGGTTTCATCTACTTTACAAACCAAAACAGGCGCGGATCCAGAAAATGTTTAGCCGGGGGCGCCAATGTTATAGAATATCAGACCGAACCGATGCAATGCCATTTTTTGGACAAATCAAATAAGAGCAAACGGGGGGAGGGGGATGGGGTTGTGTCTACGTACGCCTGCAAAATCAAATAGAGTTACACTATAGAACATATTGTACGCGCGGCTGTTTTAGCCAGATATATTTAACCTTCAAATAATGCACATCGTAGACCGACCAACCTTAACAACAGCATTGAATTTGACTATATGTCATTCCGCCCAAATAAACCTTGCATGCATCGGGGGATAGTTCTACGAAATGCAAAATTAAAGGATGAGTAAAAGAGCAGGTGCAATAATCCTGACCAAACCATTGTACTTCAACTACTAATCTTAAAACAAAATAAAGTAAACTACCCCCCCCCCTCAGCTTGGAGACAACTTGGGGCAAATAAAACAAGGACTGAAAATCGAGAAGCACCTTGTTTAATTTGTAATATTGAGTTTAATCTAAGCTATGGTAATGTAGAATGTGTCGCTATAAGCGAGTTTCATTTTGTTCTCTCCTTTTGCAATTTTGGATAATCTCTCAACAGAAGAATGAACAATTTCGAAGTGCGAGTAGGGTCAAAAGGGGCGAACGAGGAAAAAACCCCACCCCTATACTTTGAAAATACCTCCCCTTATTCTTTGAAAATACGCCTTTTTCATTTGAATTACTCCCCTAATTTTTAGAAATAGTACCACCCCCTCCCTTATCTGGGATAAATGTATTCTCGACGGAGGATCACGTGCCTGTGTTATGTGTTCTGTTGCTTAAATATATAATTTTATTATTAAACCCAGGGAAGAAATGATAAAAGAGGGGGGGGGGGTATTTGCAAAAAAATAGGGGTGGGGCTATTTGTCCTCGTTCCCTCCGTTTCACCCTACTGGTGCGGCTTTAGAGGGGTGTCCAACGAAAGTGGCGCTCCCTAATCAACATTTTTCCTACATCCATGGGTTGTTGTTTCCAATTCGTGATTACAAATTTACATATTTTTTTTTTATATGAATTGTACCGAACGACCTTTAAGACAGGTATATATAGAAATATATATTACTCATTTTCTAGACCAAAGTGCAATTTCAAAGCATACATATACGCAATGTATCATAATATATAGCTATGTCCTCATCCATTAGCGCTCATCTACGAGATAGGATCCTCTTTTCAATATGGACTTTGCTTTTAAAAGAAAGTCATAAATGGGCAAATGGTAAAAACATTAGCATTGTCATTTAGCGTTGCTTCTGATCAATAAGGGCATATAATGAGAAGGCCTCTATCTCTATACTCAACAGGGCTTTAACAATCAAACACCGCATATTAGGTAAGGCTCACAAGCTCAATTAGCCCATCCTCCCTGTGATGCGCGGCTCTGATGTACCGTCCATCATATATAATCTGTGATAATTGAGCTCAATGCAACACTCTTTTAGCTTTCTCTGTAAACGGAGCAAAAATAGCGTGACAGGACGGTGGCATATATAGACAAAAGACGCGAGTGTTCTTGTCCTAAAGTAAAAGAAAGGTAAATAGCGTTTTATATCTGTCCTCTCGTATTGTATCATCATTCATTCAGTCGCCCCATATTGCTATAACCCCTTCTATTCTTCTAAGGAGTCGCCAGTGTCTGGTTGTGTTGTTGCCTAGCAACGCAATGACGTCATAAACATTACAACTCTACATCATAATCATAATCATAAAAGCAGGGGTAGTGGTAGCGCTGCCCGGTCCTGATTGATCGAAGTATATGTGTTATGTCTCAGGTGATTTATTCGACTTGGCCCCCGTGCGAAAACGGAAGGGCATTGTAAGAATCAGGGCCCCCAGGGTGCTACACAGAAGTATGGGTATTCAATGGGCTTCGGCCGTTGCCTGGCTTCAACTAACATCTGGCCTTCACTCTTTTTCCTCTTTTGGTGCTATATCATATAATAGATGCGTTTGTTTATTTGTTAGCGTGGCAAATATAATCGTGTTTAGTATATACCCCGGCAAAGAACTCAAAGAATGACACCCTCTGATTGAGTTTCAATGAACGAAAAAAAAAATGGCCAGCATCTTTTTGACGAAAGTACATAAATGTTTAAATAAACTACACTTGGTGTAGTGAAACTGCATTCCATATAGGAAACACCAAACTTATTAAATATCTTATTTGATACCCGTGTTATGAGCTGCATAAATAACTAGGGTGCAATATTGGTTTTATTGCACGCTCTACCGTGTGTTTGAGCGCATCACAAATATGCCTACTCATACTTAACTTTAATGTCAAGCTACATGATTATTAATCAATAAATAGTATTTAATCCCTCTTTATCTTTTTAATATTACAACTTGATATATATTTATACATTGCCTATGTAATAATTTTGATAAAGCACTATCTTCAAACTGGAAAGAAAATTTAGAAAATTAGGAAAATATTCAAGATGTTACAAATTCTGTGTTGTCATACAACATATCTAAATTTATTTTGATCCACGTGACTTTAAATCGATATGTTTTACCATTCTGTATTTTTCTGTTGTCAGTTACCATGAAAGGGGTTTATTCCGTGCATAATAGTGCTCTTTTGAGTTTGCACCTTTTTGTCTTTGATTGAAGTCATTTTCTGTTATTGCTTAATCGTTTACACAAAAGGGTTACATAAGCAATGTGTCCTGTAAAACATCGATGTTTTATGTTCTGTAAATAAAAATGTATATTTTCGTTGTCAAAAGATTGTCAAATGCAATATTATCGTTATGCATCGTAATGTCATGTTCACGGACAGGTTGTTTTTTAAACACAATATCATTATTTTTTTTATGTCAATAAGTTGTTCTAATTTCCGTTGAACAATAAAAGTGAAACTTTGATATAATTTTTTTTATATATATTTGTCCGTCCGTTTTTTTTATAATGTTTACTTTTTAACTTTCTTCTATTTTCATTGTGTTTTGCGCACTTCATTATATAACACACCTTGTTTTACATTGGGTTTTTGCCATTAATTTATTTGTTCTCAATGAATAAGTTGCATTAATGCGTACATTTCTTTGTATGGAATATTTAGAAAAACCGACAACAATGGCGGTGAAACAATGATACAACTATGTTTCATTACATATGTTGTGCGTGTTATACAGGGCAATATCACTCGGTCAATATCACTTTTGATATTGCCCGGTAATGGTGATCCTGAATATTTCAAAATGTCTACAATACTTTTACATGTTTTAAAAGGTATAATATCCTTAGGATCCATACCAACATGGAATTGACCCTCGGGATATGGCAAGGTATTGCCCAAGCCCGAAGGACGCGGGCATTACTATTCCCTTCCCTCGGGTCAATAACCATGTTGATAAAGACCCTTAGGGTATTATTCCTTTTTTCCAGGCGTTCAGTTTCGTCACACGCGTAGAAAATTGGTATATGACCGTCGTGACGAAATAAGGCGTACGGAAAACGTCCCTTCGGCTGAGGCGTAAAAATTGCCACCGGACTACTTTAAACCAGCTATTGCTAATAACAATCTGCACATTATTTCAAAAATTGAATGTGTTTTATTATATATATCACATTGTTTAGTTTAGAATTATTACACATGAATTGGGCACACATTCGAGCTTGCATAACATAAAAGTTAATAAGCTTGATTAATACCCGAAGGGACTGAGGAAGTAAGACAAAAATATTCCAACAACGAAGATTTGAGGATTTATTTCAGATATCAATTATAAGGGTTATTATCTACATATTTCAAACTAGGGCAGAAGGAATCGTATGTGAAATAAATATATACATGTCAATCACGTGAAGTATTATTGCGCCAGTCGTACTGCCCGCTTAGACGTTTCACCCATATGATTTAATTCTAATATCTCAACATTATGTAATTCTCATTATATTCCCTTCTCTCATTCAACAAAGAAACCTATTGCTATAACAATTTCCTCATATATAAAAACATATTAATATAGATGATCATCCCCTGCAGCAGCAATAAAATAAACCCGATGGCTCTCTTTGTCTCCTCGCTGTCCACAATCGGGTAAAGCTCAGGTGAGACACAATAGAGTCGCAAATCGTCTCTTTCACAATGACTGCTTTACCTGCAAGTTATTCACTTTGCATTTCATGCTTAAACTAACGCACTGATGGAGTAAAAGCCAGTTACAGACCTTGCGACTACCAAAGAGAATCAATACGCAACGGGAAGCTTTTGTCATTTATTGTTTTTGGTATAGACCCCTAACTTTTACGCCCAGTTACAGTCTCTGGCATGACAACGAAACTTGCATGAGTCGTTTTTACCTTCAAGTAAGTGTGACGTGTGTGACGTCATAGAAACATGGAAACATATTCACGGGTCAGTGACTAGGGTTCTGCATGATTAGTTCATATGTTTATATGACATTTGAAAAATATGTGAGCATTGTTCTTGAATTTTTAATAATTCAACAGATGAAGCGCAATTATTGAGCATTTTGTCGTATAGGATGAAAAAATACCTGGTTACATAACACGGGTGCATGATAAACAATATCATATTTTTAATAGGGTGAAATAGTAAAAATGGATTTATATTGTCCATACAGTTATTCGAGCATGACAAAATGTGTTCAGTTTTTTAACTCTCACAATCAAATCGTGCCCGGAAGTTGGTATAAAATCTGAAATAATTCAACCCGAAAGAATTACCGAAAGAACTGATTTCTTATTTTAAAAATTGTATAATTCTTGTTTTTTTTTCTTCGATACTTCCTTATAATTAACAGAAACTGAATTAAGGTAGTTATCCATGTATTTAGGATGGTGCGAAACGAAAGTGGATTAATTGGGAGAACGAATACGGAGACTGAGTTCCTTAAATGTACCCATCAGGAATATAATTAACTAGTGTAAAATATATCGAAATCATCCTTCATTGTTAAACACCATTCTAAATCCACAGACTAATCATTGAGTATCTGTTTTATTAGTTAAGGGTGGCCACATTGATCAAACTAACCTTCAAACAAAGCTTTAAACCACAAAAGGTCATGGCGGCAAAAAAAAAAAAACATGCTCCATCAAACCACCTTCAAACCACCTCCAAGCTAGCTTCAAACTGGTGTAAATAGGAATTTAACATATGCGCCTTTGGTTTGAAGGCTGAGGTTTGATGAGTGTTTGAAGCATGTAATTGAGAAGCTTCCATCCAACAATATTTTCATGTCATCAGAAACATAACCTTACGTGGTTTGAAGTTAGGTTTGAAGGTATGATTGATCAATATGGCCACACTCTAAACAAAATCAATAAACACATTATGATTAAAAGACATTTAACAAATATACTCACGGTTCTTCTTATAGAGCAGTATCTCCACTTGCTCCTGGTCTTGTTGTTCAAAGGCATCCGCGAATTTGGCCATCGTGTCCCGATTGGTCAATTCGCCAGACATGAACTGGCAGGTGCTCGTCTTTTGCATGACTTCCGCCCGGTTATAGCCCGACAGTTTGCAAAAGGCGTCATTGCAATAGACGATCGGGTAGTCCAAAATGCGCGCGTTCGCCAAAAGGAAACTGCTATCCGCTGTAAATAAAATCATATTTATTATAAGTTTCATTTTATATGCAATAAAGTATTCGTTAGCAAAAGGCGTCATTGCAATAGACGATTGGGTAGTTCAGGATGCGCGCATCGGCCAGGAGAAAACTGCTGCCCTATAAGAAACTTATAGGACAGCAGTTAATGAGTGTTCGTTATAAATAAAAAATATATTTTATATTAATAGTATATTTAAGGGTTTAGTATATAATAAAAATCCTAAACGGGTATAATTAAAAAAAACTTGGTATGCTTGCATGAGTGGTAGACTTTATCTGAAAACTACCTTGTCGAGCCCTTAGATGCTTGGGTAAGGGCGCGTTCACCCGCTCCGAAAAAAGCTCAAAACACACATTTTTCCCTTTTTAAATTGGAAGCTACATTTGTATAAAAACATAGTGATGGACCCCTTCTGTTCACCCAGGATTTTGCGCCTTTATTTCGGGTGAACAACTCATGTAGGATTTACTTTGACCTTTCATTGTAATGTCAAAGTCGCATAAAGTTTGCAATGTTTCTACATCATAAATATCAATAAATGTTCATTTCAGCGTGTGCTGTGAAGAGCGTGATTTTCAAGACCGATCGGTACGAAACTCTAGTACATGGGTATATTACAACTGAATTTACTTGCGTTGATACAAGGAAACAAAAAAGGAGAAAATCTTATTTATAATTCACTTGTAGGACAATGTCCTTAATGAGATCCGGTCTTTAGTGTGATATGAACTTATTCTTGTTACTTTAGTGCTGCCGAGGACCAATAAACATGGTTGTTCCATTCATTTTATTAGCAGAATAAGGTTTCGATTTATGGCTGACCAAAAAGCTCATGGTTATTTTGGAAAACTCCTATTCTTCTACAAAACAATATACTTCTTATAAATGAATTAGATTATAGTCTTTATCGTTTTTGGACGACTCAACATTAATGAATATAACAGTAATTATTTTTGCATTTTTGGATTTAGTCTATGACGACGAGCTAAATGAAAAATATGTCAATTGCCTGATCGTACTCATTACTCATTTTCAATTCCGGTTCTTTTTCTATTCCCATTTCTAAAGCAAAACCTTGATGCGACGTTACAAATAGTCACCTGTATTTATATTGTTTTTTGTTTTTTTTTTTAATAAGAAAAACTATGTCATCATGAAAAAAGAGACCACAGTCCTATTTAAGAAAAGATCGCTAGTCGACGGGAAAGATGTCAGGCTAGGCAAATTAAAGACAAAAGGAAAAAAAAAACTCTTATTGACATAAATATTCTATATGGGTAACTATATTTCAATATCGTTGTCAGTTGCGCTAGAACAATACAGAGTCTGGCCACAGGGGAAGCGTTTTTGAGCGCGTCTCTAAAAAAAACATGTTTTTGTTATCCTTATGAAAACGAGCCTAGCGGTCAGAAACGTATCATGCGTTTTTTGAGTTTTCCATATGGAATACATAGGAAAATACAGAAAAATACTCAAACTACTCCCTGTGTAACATTTTCTGCGTAACTCGCTGTACAATAAAATCATTGTGTTTGACAAATTATAA
The DNA here is from genome assembly GCA_001703475.1 of Hydroides elegans. NCBI lineage: Eukaryota > Metazoa > Annelida > Polychaeta > Sabellida > Serpulidae > Hydroides > Hydroides elegans. Next base: position 4,732 of record LQRL01046530.1, on the reverse strand, counting down.
TTTAACATATTGCAACACTGTTGCAATGAAGCCTTTCCAGTCAACGTGCAAATTTACCTTAAGTTTCTTGTCTAGTCGGTTTATATTGCGCGTACCGATTTTATATTAACAACATAAAAGGGCCTCCAGTCGGTCGATCATCACAGTGTGAAAAACACATGATCCATAGATCCAACGAAGCAATATTTGCCTTCAAGTTTTGTTCACGACCCCTGTTTTTTTCTCAGTTTGCATAAGCTTTTTAGGACCTGGCCACATTGTAAGCTTTTACTAGAATTTGTCACTGTGACCAACCCGTCCTCAAATGTTTTTCTTTATGGGAAATTCCAAAACGCTCGTTGCGTTTTAAAAGCAAGTCTCGTTTTGGATTTGCATAAAAAATACACTTGGAAATCAGGTCGATTAGGATAAAAAGCTCAAAGAGGTTTCCAATGTGGCCAGGCCCTAGGCCTTTTCCAGCTTTTGCTCGAAATGACCATTGATCTTTTGGTTGTCGTTCGTTGGTGTCTAGTGACAGAGAAAACGCGGATCCATATTGGAAACAAAGCAAAATTCAATAATCACTCTCCGGATCACCTTGGCAATATGGTAACACGCTGCTGCTCAAAAGTGAAATCGAGAGGCGCTATTCATGGGACAGGAGTACCCAACGAACGGGTTTTTAAGAGTTGCTTTAAATTGACTTATTTTGGTATGAAACAAATTCAGTTGCATCTTACAGCGATGAACTATTATTCCTTCAATTTAAAACTTAATTCTTTGTTTGCCAGCATGGAAAGCTCGAGAATCATTGCCAGAAAGAATAGATACTCAATGCAATGCTTCATGACCCTCCGAAAGTTCTCCAAAATAAGTTTATTCACATGCTTTTAAACAATCATTCTTTGGACCCAATGTCCAGAAAAAAATAAGAATAAACATTTTCATATTTATCATGTACTGTGAAAATGCAAGCACGGACGATTTCCCAACAGAATATATATTTAACAAAATAAATCACTGGGTACTCCTGGATAGGAAAAGGGTTGGTGTTTGTAAGTTGGGTGCCACCTTTTGTATTGTATATTAGTTCTAGTCTAACGACGGTTGACTTTTTGTGCTTGTCAACAGTTCGTATTTCGTTTTTCATGTATGTGTTGTCATAGGCTGCTTGCTAACAAACTATACAACCATTTCATCCACATGTGTGTCCATAGAGGAAGTTGCATTGTCATTGCTATCGATGCATTAAATAAATTAAGATTGTCTTAAAATAGACGAATCCTTTGTTCCTATATTTATGCAAACGAGTTGATCATCACTTGATCATGAATTGTGCTCAGATAAAGGTGATGTTTATAAGGGTTAAAACACGTGAAAAACACGTTTCCCATGTTTAAAACGTCAAAATATTATGTTTTCTGAGTTTGGGGGCTTCCCTCCATAAGCACATAAAAGGATGGATAGAATCAATTGAGTCATTTCCAAAGTCTAGATCAAACAGAGGACTGTGTCTTTTAAAGTTCAAAGTATGATTAAAAATGCCTTATTCCATATTTATCTTAGTTAAACCACCTAATTGTGTGTGTATTTAACCAAATTATGACAAATATGTCTCGAAGCGTTTGATATCAACCATCTAAGATAAGAATGCAAAATGTATGTATCATTCTAGAAAACCGTGTGCCATCACGGCGCATATTCAAATCTGTTGTGTGCCAAATAGAAAAAAACGTGTGTCATGGCTCAGATGGCGTACACTAGAATTATCCCTGAGTTATTCAGACCTTTTGAAACAATAATAATTGTTGCAATACAATGCACAGTCTGATGTTATTCTTGCCGCATTATTAGCGAACCATCATTGTCTTTATTACTGTTGATTCAATGGATTTGCATATCGAATTATGGATCAAACATGCTCAGCAGCAATGGTTATACAGGAAGAAGGGCAGGATAATTCTGGTAATTAGCCCACATGTGATTTTCAACACGTGTAGCTAATTATGCCAGGGTAGCGGTCATTTTCTTTGCACCCGATAACGTATATAAATTGAGCTAATAATGCATTTAATGAGTAAGAATATCGTCAGGGTCACCTGTTTCATGATTTGACGTTATAGAAATTCAAAACTGAAATGCAGCAAAACAAATCTGGCAGATTCCGATACAGCTGTGGAGCAACCATCCCCAATCTGTTTGACAGAAACTAAGATTTAAGATACCATATTCTGGCACTAGACGTTTCATAATATCCCCAAAATAAAAATATAAAAATTAGTATATTAAGGATATAAAGAAATAGATGTGCTACACCCTAAACCTAACGAATTCCCTAACTCTAGTTCCCCCTTCCACACACAATGCACGATATAAGAATAGTATATGATGTTTGGGGGATGGGGTAATGCCTTCTTAGGTAGATTTACGGGTGATACAGCGAGCAATATTATATATAGAAACGTTAAAAACAAGAAAACTGAAACTAAAAAGTATTTTCTCATAATAAAAACTGTCGTTAAAAAGTTCTAAAAAAATGTCATTTTACTAGATAAACTCCATTTCCGCCCTAGTTATCAGGTACCCTCCATTACGAATTCTATTTTTTTGCTCTATATGGAGTTCTCAATTTAGCACCAAATGTATTTTTATGTGATCATAGTTGTATCTCTTTCTGCGCGAGTAAATTCAATAAAATCATGCATGCAAGTTCATATGCTTAATTGGGTTAGTTTCAAGTAGGAGCCTCACGGGCTATTAACCTTGCTCGAGTTTGCTCATTGAACCTGGACACTGTTGGGATTCAACTCAATAATGGATGTGGGGTAAAATCATTTATTATATGAAAACCCTTATTTCCTTATTTATTTTGCTACTCATAAAAGTTGAAATGAAAATGTAATTTGATGTGCAGTTTTTTTTTGCTGAAATGTTATTCGAGAAAGGTTCAACGCCAAAAAATGTGAACATTCATAGATTGTAAATTTTCCTCGATGTAATTCACTAGATTAAACATCTTACTTTGAACACATAAATTGAACATCTACATGTTTATGTACTTTGACATCTTGAGAATATATATGCTAATGAAAAACTTGCGTGTCTATGTGAAAATTGTACAAATAAAGTATAAACCGCATCTTTCAGATAGGATTCCGTTTTATTTATGCCCACATGTCTCCCGATAGCCAACATATACACCCAGTGATACAAAAGATAGTCCCCTTTTCCATCTACTATCGACAGATGATGAAAAGAAGCAATTTTACTCTTACCCCGTATTCTTTTTAGAAGCAACTCTAACCGGTTAAGGTTGGGTTAACGTGATCTAAAAAGAACGCTTTGTAAGAATAAAGAGCAATCCGGTTGTCAACCGAAAAAAGTTGCTCTTAAAAGAATGGGTTAACCGAAAAAAGTTGTTCCAACTCTAACCGGTTTAATCTAAAAAGAATACGGGGTTAGACAGTCCAAGCCATAGAAGTAGTTGATTGACCACTATTGGGAATGTTGTTGCGATTATTATGATTAGCTCGGTGCAGTGTCATTATAAGGTCCTGGCCACATTGGAGGCTTTTTCTTGTTTTCTGTGCCTTACAAACCCTGTCTTCCAATGAATTTCTTATGGGAAACTCAAAAAGCTACATAAACGTACGTTTTAAGCAAGTCTCCTGTTTGATTCCCCGTAAAGCGCCGTCCACACTGCACTCGCTCGCTCGCTTTTACAAAAGCGAGCGAGCGAGTAAAATTATCCCAGCGAGCGAGCGAGTAAATGACCGTCCACACTGCACTCGCTCGCTCGCTGAGAGTTTGGAGGACCTTAAACATTTTATGATCTATTTTTAACCATTTTAAAAATGGGTTAACTCACAAAAATTATCTAATTGAGCTTCGGAAGACATATATTTGCAAGTTTCTATGTAAAAAGGAGGAACATATAAAATGATTAGTGTCTCTCCTGAATAGTCATGCACATAAACGAATATAAACGAATAGAAGTATCGAAGAGCACCCCACGAGGTGTTCCTCAAAAAGGTGTTCCTTTTCAAAATTGATCCAGCTACAAGTTTTCAAAAAGTGTCCGCTAGCTACAAGAAATAAAGGAACACCTTTTCTTAACATTTGGTATTTTTTACTTATTCTTTTAAAATTTGGATTTAATTATCATTCAGAAATATATAGCTAGACGTGCTAGATCAATATATGTTCAAATATTGTTGGTATATACAAGTATTTCTATTTTCATTTTCACAAAAGGTGTTCCTTTCCCGATTTTAGCTGCCTAGACCAGCGCTCTGAGGTCAGCTAGCTACTACAAAAGGAACACATTTATAAAAAAAAATATTGTTCTTAATTTGAGTATTAATTGCCTGTTTCAATGTTTTAAGTGATTTCAGGCTCAAATACACACATTTTAAAAATTGGGTCATGGGGTGCCCTTCAAGTATATATGGTATAATGGTGTCTAGAAAATATATTATGTATAATATTATGTATAATTATGTATTCCCAAAAGTAAATTAGATCGGCACTATTCATTTGCAATTAAATTATAAAGCGATTATTCTTTGAATTCATTTTTGGTTTTGTTCTATGACGCAACAATAAATCTGTGACGATTGCTGCGTCAACTAAATACACACATTTACCACAATTGAAAAATAAAAAGAGGAAAATAAAAAATAATCAGGTAAGATATTTTATTTAATGTTTGATTCTATTTATTGATTGCATTTATAACAACATATTATATATA
>LQRL01046515.1:5841-25757 GCA_001703475.1 Hydroides elegans | reverse complement strand
TTTTTTATTTACATATAAATCATTCAAAATAAACAACAAGTCTAACAAACTATAAATCAACAGTGTATCTTAATAATGTATGATTATGTTACATATTGTGCTAAGTACATCTGTATTACAACAAACAAATACCAACAAATGAAACCAATTACATGTACATGTATGGACAACTGCCCTTGCTACTTAATGTTATGTGATATCATTTAATGTTTCAAATTATCAAAATGATAAGATTATATTAACATATCATAAAAAAAAGTTTCTCAAAGTAAGTTTTTAATCGTATAGGAGACACTGTGAAAGAAGAAAACTTTGAGAAAACATTAAGGATTTTTATACGTTTCGAATATATTCATGTTGAGGTATTTTCAAAATATTGCCTTAATTTCACAAACAAATATTAGTGATTTTTCCCGCTCATTCAAATAATGCATGGAAATTCAAGCAAAGTCTGAAACACACAAAGTTGTATTCTGATTATATAGAGAACAAACTTAGTTTAGATTAGCTAATATTCATTTTCACTGTTCTGTGGTTATATTGCATCAACTGCTCGCCCACTAAGTCGAGCCTCTACTCAATACAGAGGTTTTGCTTTCTATTAATACATTTTCTTGCTTATTTAGAGGAGTTAAGGTTTAGTGGATCATTTTTGTGAATACAAGTTTTCTTATAAATGAAAGTATGTTTTTGCTAAATTAGCCGTACCTGTTTAAACCTATTAAACTTATTCACTGCGTTTTCTCAATCCACTCCAACCATTGTATATACAAATATATAAATGCATTTTGTATACGAATGTTAACATACTACATTGAATACAATGTCCTTTAATATATGATAAATGAGTACATATACTAAATATGAAATTGAGTTATTTACATCAATAGTCCAAGGGGTAAATTTTGAGTGGTCCGTGTTGTTCTTCTATCAATTCAGCCTTTTCACTTTTTCGCAAGGGATTCCAGTAGAGCCTTGTATGTCTTCCAATCCGTCTATTAAAATACATTTATATTCATATTAATTGTATTGTGACAGATTGAGTATTATACATTGTTATTAAACCTAATTTGCACTTTTTTATTAAAAAATCACTCATCATAATTTATTATTTTATGTTCAGCTTAAGCGAAAATTGTGAGTATAAGTATTACGAACCATCATAATCCTATTGTGGTCAGTTTAAGCAATAATATTGAGTATAAAAAAATAAAAAAATTATAATCACGAACATTATTAACCAATAGAAAATAAAAATGATGAGCGTCCAGCTGAGTAAAAAAATATGTAAAACATTCAGTATTACGTTTAGTTTTTTGTTATCCTCCTTGTTGTCATAAATGCGTATAAGTAGGCCATAAATGCTCACTTTTTGTGGGTCATCAGTTGACCATTCCAGTTCGTCATTTTCGAATTTCGGATCCAACTTTTCTTCTAAGCCAAGTGTCTCATTATCGGATGTATAGAATCCGGGCGCTATAAGCACTTGAAAAGCCACTTTGACATTCAGGTCACTTGAGTATCTGATAAAAACAAGCATTGATTATACACTATAAGTGGAAATAACCCACGCATATAAATTATGTAAGCTATGATTTCATCAATGTGGTTATTAAACACAATGCGATTAGTTTCCCATGATTAATGGCTAGGATTTTCATGGAAACGAAACCTGACACTTTTATTAGTTTAACATTGTAATCCATTAAACACACTTGTACATTGATTATATACAGTCGCGCGCATTTCTAACTTCTCGTGGCAAAGCAAAAACGCTAAACGTTTAACGCACAAACGTTAAACGCTAAACCCTAAAACATTGAACGCTAAACGCACACACGCTAAACGTTACACGCTAAACGCACAAACGCTAAACGTTACACCCTAAACGCTAAACATTAAACGCTAAACCAGACTGTGTTATTAAATGTTCATCCATTAAAATAATATAATACTAGCAGTCACGCATACATTTTATTTCAGAGAATAAATAAATCGTACCTCTCCGGCTTAGCATAGGCATCATCTCCTGAATATTTAATTGTGGGCGACACAAAGATTTTATAACAATCAGAATCTTTCCAGTCATCAGGCTTTCTACTTGGGGTAAAGTGGCCATTGCATATCTTTACGGTTTTGCCATGCACGGCTGTACCTAGAAATTTTGTATATACATGTATGGTATTAACACTCTCTGGTATCGCGGTTGGTTTTATTGGCTTTTCGTCTCTTCATTCTTAGCTGTGATATGTATACAATATATAACGACAAAATGGATCGATGCATTTTAGGATGATTTATTTTAAATTACAATATACAAACGATTCATAAAAAATATCATAATATTTGTAGATGCTTCAACTTAATTTCCTACCTGGCCTTTCAAGTCTACCGTGGTGAATAATGGACTTTGCGGCCTGTAATCTTGTGCCATGATATGCTCTATACCACGAGCCAAATTTGTCATCTGGTCCGTTCACTCTTTTGAAACAAATCATTAAGTTGATAAATAACGATAAAATTATCTCAGAGAGTGTTGAAATCATAAGTGAAAGAATTATTAGGTATAAATCCAAAAGTGTTAGCAGACACATGTTGTGACACATTTGTTGATCATAACTCATTTTTTCTTTATATTGCAAATTAGATTAAACATAAAATCAGCGAATTATGATCGATAGGGTAGAGATTCGCACTGTTGGGAGGCTTATCAATTGTTTACCATATCGCTCCTTGCGATTTCCCACAAAGAAAAAAAATGACAATCGCAATAGCAGTTTAATGAAAGCAGGGCCTTAATAACACTTGATTTAGAAACACATAAAATGTACCTGAGTGCAAATCTGCACCAACCAATCGGCAGTGCATATGTTTTCGGCGGGTTGCCCCTCTCGTAATAATCTAGATCACCTCGATTTTTATGACATCCAGGACAGTAACACATATCATAACGACTTTCAAAATGAAAACCTTTAAGAAAAGTATTTTGATTAAACGTCAATTAATAAATAGACATTTATAAGTCATTTGTAAAACATTTATTTTTATATATGATTCAGTTATATTTTAATGCATTTTACGAGTTAAATTACTAATTTAGTCAATTCTAGTCGTTGCATCGAATGAATAAGATGATCAATTACCCTTTATGTCGAGTGTGTATAGATATTTTCGGCACTTTGCCTGATATGGACAAAATTCTGCCATTCTACCATAAATAAATAAATGTTATTTGATTTATTCATACGACATATTTGGTTAGAAAAATTGGCTGCAGATTGCATATCTATAATAGTTTATTTCCTTTTGTACGAAATTCACGTTGAAATAAGTTAAAATGCGCTTCATTTGTAGGATTTTATGATGAATTGTACTCATGTTTTTTGTTTCACAATTACAAATCTTTCATACAATATATTTATAAAATCTCTAGGCTGTGATGTATATTAAATATAGTCTTACCTTGATAAACGATTGCGCTCACTTAAATATATTGAAATGATTATGTTCCAATCAAATCAGTCCTGATATCGGTATATGTACAAAGTATATGTCTTCTCTAATTTTGTAAAAAAACGCCTTAATTATCAAGAATGAACACTTTAGAAGTCGAATCCACCAGAATACATTATATAATTATGAAACAATCACAGTTTTTTGCTTATATATTCTTCATCGTTGTGGTTATATGTGCGTTTAACAAATAACCAGCATTATCTCAAAACATATTGATATGCAGCTATTTATGCGAATGCGTCATCTCATTTTCATCTACTCTATTCAAGGACAAAGCTAATGAAAACGTTATAAATCATATCAACAGAATGTACTTATAACATATGTCATGAACATGTACTTTTAAGTGTGGTTATATGATGCATGTAGAAACCTTGTAAATCAGTTGTTCAATATGAGGTCAATGACATTATGTATGTAGTATTGATCTAGGTTAAGTAGCTTGCCGTTTTATCAATATTATGGACAAGTGAGTGTTTTTGCTATAACGAAACCAACATGTATTATTAGAAGTAATTATTAAATAGAAGGAACATTCTATAAAAAAAAGGAATGTAGATAATTTAGTATTTTAATTTGATATTTGGACTTTCGATACAGGTATATATGTCTTGCTTTTAGGATACGCTGTTTAACGTTTAGCTCAATAAAATTTTATTTATGTTGTTTTCATAAATGTAGTTAACAGGGATAGTATATTTATTTTAGCTAATATGCGAGTTCTTAATGGAAATTAGGCTTTGTAATTAGGTCAATGTTGGAATAACAATGAGCGTGTTCACTCTCATGTAATAACCATTCAGTGTATATTTTCTATTGTATTCAAAAAAGTGTCAACAAAATATGAAATATATCAACATATGTATGTAAGTCAAACAATTTTGCATTTCAGAAAATGGCTACTAAAATGGCTACTAGATCGCATAATGACGAACATTTAGAAAACCACATACTTGGAACGTTATATGGTCATTGTATTGGAGATGCAGTGGGCCTTCTAACGGAGTTCATGACGAAACGCGAAGCTGCAAAAGTAAGTAAACGATTAAATAAATCATTATAAAATGACCAATGTTAATGGCCATAAGAAAATGTATTAACTAGATTGAAACTTTAAGGACATGGCAATATAAGAAGCTTTTTCTTGTTTTTTTTTCCTCACAAATTTGTCTTCCCATTTACTTCTCATGGGAAACTAAAATTGCTCTCTTAGCTTTCGTTGTTTTTCGTTGCTCATAAGCAATACGTTGGAATACAAATGTGGCCAGGCACTAATGGTGTTAATATTTTCATAAGTAATATATTATTTCTATTAACAGATAATGTGTCGCTTTATTATTTCAGCTGTTTCCAAGAAACGACAAAGGTGAAATTGACCTTCAGTTCGATCAAAAACGCAATGACCGACACCGAAATATGTGGAAAACGGGAGATTGGACGGATGACACAGATCAGATGATACTCATCATGGATTCATTGCTAGCTAAAAACGGCGAAGTAAGTGAAAGGATCTTATTGGGATTCAATAAAAAACTATGTTTAAATCATTTAACATTATCGATTTAGTTGCTTTGCAATTTAACGTCGTCAGAAGAATAAAAATAAAGTTGATAACACCCACGTTTTATTAATTGTAAGCAAATTGGCATGTTGCTTCCAAACAAATATGACTTAATGTGGCAGCAAATCTATTGATTGTAAATGTGCATTATATGCGATATAATAACCTAATGATTTGAAACATAATGCACCTTTATCTAATTCATCAGTCTACAATGAACTATGCTAATGTAATAAATGCAATGTCATTGATACAAAGGCTCTAACACTTGGGATTTCTGTTATATTTGACGAGTAAATATCTAATAATTGATAGTTAGATATTTTTACGTATGATAGGTTGACCCGAAGGACTATGGAGCAAAGATCAAATCATGGTGGAATAAGGGTTTTCCGGAACTGGGTGACACTGGCGGCTGTGGATTAGGTCAAACAACATACGCTGTGATCGAGCATAAACGATTCAAATCAAATCCACATGAAGTAAGCTACATCATCTGAGTCACACATTAATCGTATGTGAAGTCATGATGCATGATGAGCTTATTGCTAATAAAATAACTTATTTATAAATATCTTTATTAATTAAAGTCGCATGTTTTCCTAATTCGTCAATAAGCAATTAATAATGATTATTTAAACGCGAAATGCGAACATTTGCTTAATTTTAAACATTTTCAAGAAAAACATTAATCGCCTAATTCTGATCATGAAAGCATTAAAACATAACTCACAAAACGCTAAAATGTATGCAAAATAGAGCCCTTTGCCACTAAATATAATTCCAGTAATGTATGAAAACATGATACTTATTATTCTTATATTACCAGGCTGCAAGAGATATATGGCAACGTTCGGGGTGCCAAGTAGCACCAAATGGAGCTGTCATGAGAACATCGTTGCTAGGGATTTACCGTTTCACCGATGTACAGCAAGTGAAGCAAAATACCCTTGAGATATGTTATGTGACTCATGCCGATCCTAGGTGACACTGTTTAAGATTTCAGACTATTATGTAATTTTGATTTTCAATCGAGCTTAATTAATAAACATAACGTCATCCGATGATTTCGGATGTTTTAGGTTGGACAATATATAGGCTAGAATTAATGACATTAAAATATATTTGATCGTTACCATTTATGGCGTAATACAATTATATCCGATACATTATAGTACTCTAACAACTTACTAATACATGGATGTAACTATGTTCTATGTACGTATATACTCATTATAATGGCGCGGCTGATGAAATAGAAGCAATAACAATTGAAGTAATCCACAATACAATAAACATCATTCATATGTATTTACCAACCAATTCAATTGATTTCAGATGTGCAGCGTCATGTTTAGCTGTTACTTGCGCAATAGCATTCATGCTCCTGCGCAAACCGCTTCACTTTAAAGACGGGCGATATAACGTCGATGCAATCATAGATGATGCATTTAATGAGGCATGTTCGGTCTTCGAACACAATGAACTGGAGGTAGGATTTGGAATTCACTGATTTCATATACATAAATAATGATAATAGAGTATAAGAATAATTTTCAGTAAAGTAATCGACATCAAAACACATGAAGTATACGTTTTATGGTGAGTCTGTAGTTAATCAATAACCTATCCATTTATTTGTTTAAAGGAAAGGTACAAAGCTGACCTTAAATGGTATATGAACGTTGAGAAGTTATCGGATCTCAAACTTGATGAAGCCGGAAAGATCGGCTACACATACAAAACCCTTGGAGCAGGATTTTGGGCACTGAGGCAAAATGACTTCAAACAGGCACTTACAGCAATTGTAATGGAGGTGAGAATTGATCTCATATAAGTTGATTAATACATTTTTGTCTGATGATTAGACAGGAAAAAAAATGTTTAGTTTCAGTCGTAGTCAATTTAAAGAAACATTATATAAAATATAAGTTTAAAATCGACAATACAAAATAACAGGTCTGATAAATTTTGGCACGTACATATTATGAATAAGGATTATGGCATAGATGTTGTTATTAGCATTCAGCTATATAACTATAGAGTTTATCCCTTTTAACTGATTATACGATAATATAACATTAATGATTCCGTTAAAGGTCAATATCTGGTTCAAATATTTTCACATGTGCCTAATATAGCATTATTGCCTTGATAAATTTACTATATATAGCATTTTCCTATGCTGTAAAACACATTTTTACTGATGTTCTAGTTTAAACTATCATTCTTCCTTTTCAGGCAGGGGACGCAGATACAAATGGTGCTGTTGCCGGGGCCCTGCTAGGATGTAAACTTGGATATATGCACTTGGCACAAAATGTACCTCATTGGCTATTCAAGATGTGCCATAAAGACTGGTTTGACAAGAAAATCAAAAGGTACCTTTACAACTCTAATTTTGTTAAACAAGTTCACGTACATAATTGCCATAAACAACATGAGATAAATGCAACTTATTTGTTAGTTTTAGAGATTCTATAAACATCCAATTTTTTTTTGCGATGCAATGCTTATGATCATTAATAATAATAGTATGCAATCTTATAACGGGATACACAACAAATATGTTTCAATCATAAAATACAATCATGAAAACAGTTTTGTCATGAAAATCAAAATCAAAATTATTCAGATATGTGATGATTCAATATAGACATTTACTTTTGTTTTAAGCTTTCTACAATTTGCTTTACCGGAAATGAACTTGATGCTTCTTGGAGAAGGTAAAAAACAACTACAGTTTGAAGAAAGTGGCATCCGAAAGTCAAAACCCACTCCTGTCCAAAGACAACAGTCTAAAGCAAAAGCAGAAGATGATTCAGTCGCAAACTGTTTGAAGTGGGGAGTATAAGGCATATTAAGACATAAATCAAAATCAGAATAAAGTTACACATATTTAAAACTGGTTAACATACATAGTTTGTTTGTTTTCTGATAATTTTATATTCATTTGTATTTTTGGAATGAGTGAGCTGTATACATGTATTCAGATTATTTGTACATATATATCATTTCAAAAGGTTTATCTTTGACTGAATTTAGTTCATAACCACCAGTGGTTAGACCCAACGAAGCAACTAATACGATTTTATCCTATTTTTCATATAAGCATATCAATACTGAAGCGGCAAATAATTTCTCACACAAAAATCAAAATACAAAGTATTTTTAATCTTTTCAGATACCTAGGCATGTGTAAGAAGCGAAAATAAATATATTTACTTTGATTAAACAATTGTAACTGAATACATAAATTAATGGTCAATAAATAACTAGTAATGCGTAAAAACATACTAATGAAGTGTGATATAATATACTCTTGTTTTGCGACTTTATTGTTTATCTAATATAAAACGTGTCAGTGTATCAGTTTGGTTATGGGTGTCCACATGATATGTATATTTCAATTCATAAATCAGGCAAATTTGTTCAAAAACCAATAAAATTTCTTTGGTACTATTATTATTTTATGTCGTATTTTTAAAATGATATTTCATAGAACATTAAGGACAACATATCTCAATAATATGATATCTAAATAATATCCTATATGATATGATATTTGCTTGCATTATTTTTTTAAATGTAAATTATTTATATTGTTAAAAACCCGTTAATTTACATATTGCAAAAACAAGTCAGAATATGAATAAGTTGTGTTGTGATATGATATACCACGTTGGATTGTGACACATACTACACTATATGCATAAATTATTTGTTATGTACTCTATATGATTTAGAATAAAGTAGTGTTATTTGATTATATTTATAAGAAAGGTTATAAAATAATTGGAATATGTTTCAAATCTAAGACATTTTGTAACACTATCATCATTTCTGAAAATCATTAGCGACATTTTGGTTTCAAGCAACTGGGGTTTTTGATGACAATATCAGTCTGTCAATTTATGCTGATATTTTGCATTCTACTATTAGTCTAGTCGGGTCATCAGTCAGTGTTTATCTCATTTTCTTTGAAAATGACACTTATTTCATTTATAAATTATAAATTTTATGATTTGTAACATGTTTTATGTTGAACTAATGCAAATCACACATCAATTCATTCTACACAAAAAAAAACATCTTTTTGCGTGTTGATAATTTTTTTTATTTATGTTTCAATTTTACTGATGGTTTTAAAACACTTTTTAATCAGGTTAAAATTATAAAACAAAGAGTCTGAAACGGGTAAATGAACTATATGATATTTGTCGATCATGCATCACTTCTTGACAGCATTCACTGGAAATAGAGAAATAAATGCAATAACCTAACTTTTGTTAAGTTAAAAAAACTTGACTATTACATTCAATAATGACAAGTATAACAGCAGTCTGTGACAATTCTTTCATGATTTCCAATATTGATTAAACGAATAGGCTATCAGTCACAAAAACATACAACATTCATGTGACGATTCTTAATTTGTCTTAGATAATAAGAAATATTTAACCTGCTTAGTAACCGTATGGTCTTCTTGCACCGTAGCCATATCTATCATAACCTCTGTTATATCCTCTATATCCGCCATAATAACCTCTTGCATAACCACTGCTACGGTATCCAGATCCGCGAATACCATAGCCTACGTTGTTTTTGCCATAGTAATCATAACCGTAACCGGGTCCAGTACTCAATTCTTCAGCATCATCATCGACATCGTCACAAACCACGTAGCTGACAACAGCGGCAAGGAGCAGAAGGGCAAGGATCTTGTAGTCGGCTCTCATGATGAACGGTATCTTAAATAAAATGAATAAAATTAATATTTAAATATATTTTAACAAAGTAAAATCATAATAGTATGGCATCTGTTAACAAAGTACACACACCAATGGTATCGGTATCGAAATCGATAATGACACTGTATCTCTCCAGTTTATTTTGTATTTTGTTATAAAAAAAGATTATTTGTAAAAGAAAATAAAAGAAAATTAATGTTTTTCACAATTTAATTTCTAATATCATGCATTTTATCAACGATGACATACGATATGTTGATAATAAAAAGCCATATGTTTTGTGTTTTTACGATATTGCATGTCCACTAAGTATTTCTAATTATCAGGCCTAAGTCTCCTGTATTTTTTATAACAACTAACTATTTTATAAACTAGTAGCCATGCCTTTATATAATAAATACTTATGCATAGATAAAAAAGCAATGTTATTGCATTTTATTTTGATTATATTGGCTTAAATATAACTGTTTCTATATAATATTGTTTGTACAGCTAATTACATTAACCTATATCAACTCTAGTAATTCAAATACTTCAGATAGCTAACCTGCTTGTTGAATCAACTGCAAAGACTTAGAAACACTGGATGGCATTTATTTTGCAGACGGCCGCTTATATATTGATAAGAACAAAGAAAAATTAAAATAACACAAACATGTTTCAACTTATCAAATTATCTACAATTTTTTGAAAATTGCATGCACATGTTAGGCACCTGTGACTTTTTTATTATCTAGTGACACATTGCTCGGTAAGTTTATATCACAATCCTCAAACACATGTATGATGTATTAATATGTAGCCTAAATATTTCTATTGTCTGTATATTCTATCAAAAGCAAAAGCGCGTGTATAATAGTTAAACATTCAAATTACCACGAAAAGAAATCAGATGCAAAAAAAATATATTGAGACACCTGTGCAATAGTAGCAGTATTCACATGGGTTTAGAGCGAGGATTTGAGACACCTGTTAATGGTGACCTTCACATCGAGCGACTTTGAAGGGTAATTGCCCTAAATATCAGGTGTATTGGAGTTCGGTTGATATATGTCTATATAGTATAATCTGTAACAAGGCATAAACAAATAACAGTGAATATATCAGTATTATAAATTATGAGATTTGATATAATTCTATTCTATTCTATTTGATATAATTCTATTCTATTCGCGAGTGTATTAATATAATCGACTGACCCGGGATATTTCACATCATAATTGATTGTTATGCAAGGAAACCTTGATTCGTTATAGATAGCGTTATTGCTAAATACTCGTTTATGGGAGCAGTATTCACACTAGTTTAGAGCGAGAATATTTTTCGATGTGAGTCTCATCAGTACATATCGTACTACCCTCTCAGACTGCATGTCTCTTCCTCAGTGCACTATTAAACACATTGATCATTAGAATCGGCTGCCATTTCGATTTTTTATTGTAAAAATATTTAGCCCAACTATTTACATTGTTCATATATTAACTTGATGAATTGTCTAAGTTATGTATTCCAAATTTGTTTGTTAAGCCAATAAACCAGTACTATTGTAAACATTTAAATTACCAAAATATTTAAATGCCAAAACAATATCTTAAATACCTGTAAGCCTAATTTGCACCTGCATATCAAGCGCAATTAAATCATTTAGCTTATTAATCATCTTTGAATATGCATTTTTCAATGTATGTTCTAACTTATATAGAAATATATTTGACATGTTTGGGAATAGTGTTATTCAATATGACAGCTTATATATTTTAGATTGGTTAATTTCATAGTAACAACAGTTATGACATGAATAATGCAACATAACTCTCTTATTTCTCAAGTTAAACTTTTGTTTTATACTATATGATTTCAAAATTATTTATTCTAAAGATTTGGAACCTTATTAACTGGTTAGTGTTTTTAAGATATTCAATGGCATGAACAATTCAGTTTATAAAACGTATTGAGTGGTAGGGCTGATTTCGATAACCACTTAGAACTACTATTGAAGTAATTATTTGTTTAACCTTAGCAATCGCGTTAATGTGTGTTAGGAAATATATCATATTTATAGGACAGATTAATGATTTTCGTGGTAATGGATGAAAATTACACTTTATAAAATGGTATAGCATGATCTATCAAACGTTACTTTGCAATCATATTTTGCTACAATGATATAAAAATACTTTAACAAAACTAATTCAGCTTTAAATCTTTGTCTCGATATTTAAATTATTTAGCGACCTTATCATATAATTATATACTTTCACTTTTAGACTAATTCAATCACTGATATATTTTAATTTCCATTGTTTTGCTTTGATAATTAAACTAATTATGACTAAAAATCAAGACTAAAATTTAAGCAACATTTGGTTTTAAATAAACCTATTATAGCTATTAAAACCCATAGAAAAGAAAAGAATGCAATGATATGTTATTCAAAGTTGTTTCTATAACAGATATATGCACAATACAACTGCAAATGATTATTCATATATGTTATTAATGTATTTAAATGTTTAGATGCAAAAAATATGAATGTACACACACTTTTCTATCGGTCAAATAACATTTATTGAGTTACGATTGAGAACCGTTCTGCAAAAAATAGTTGTCATTGCCATATTGTTCTCTGAGAACAATGTGAACAATATTCTTTTTACAAAGACAGTACCTTTTAAAAGGAAAATCCGAAACGTAATGGTAATGGGCGGATTCGATATCTGAGATAGAAAAACACCAATATCTTAGCGTAAATCAGTGTCAGTACGCTTTAAATATCCAGCAACCATCTCGAGACGGTTTAGTTGTTATTTAGGACCATAGAATTACGATGTTAGGGCTCCAACAGTAAGCTGATGTTTTTCACTGGAAAGTACTATTAATGCATAGGAATGTCTTCAGATTTTATATGATCATTTCATGAGCTATTTATTGCTTTATGCCACTTTCTCACAGGATTCGCCTTAATTATTGATGCAAGTTAAACGAAGAATAGAATGTCCTAAACATGTCAATATATGAATACAACATAGTTTGATTAATTTGTGATTTGGCTGTCATCTTACCAGTGGACATATCAAGGGAAACATAAACTTATTAACAACTTATTGTTTTATTTAACTTATTAAGTTTTATGTGACCTCACAATCAATCATGTATAAATTCTGTAGATTTTCATTTCAATTCATTTGATTTATTAATATGTTTGTTGACAACAAGTAAGCTGGTTGCATAAATGGTTTTGGCTAAAATATGAACAAAGTTTGTATTTAAATAAATTTATTTCCTGTATACACACTTACTTTTTCAATAAGAAAAACAAAATCAAGATACAATTTTACACACATCAAACTAGTGGTAAATGAGTTTTTGAAAATCATCTAAACTTATTTATATTGCCGTGTCAATCATATTGAATCATCCATCAATAGTCTCCGGACAGCACAACCTGAAAAAATGAAAACTTCTGTTATTTCTAATCCTTATTCACACTAGCAGTTTAGACTATATATAGAAAAACAAACATTGACATTAGTTCATAATATCATTTTCTTTTGCAAAAAAACACGTGCAAACGATAATTTGTTTTCAAAAGAGTTAACAGTACTCATATGGTGATGTATTTTTCCGTCTTAGATTGCAATAATATATACCTTGATAAAGCTGCTTAATACAACGGAGCGTATCCGTGTCTTCCTCTTCCACTGTAGCCATAGCGAGTATTGTAACCGCTACCCCTGTGACTTCCTTGGTAGCCATTGTAATAACCTCTTGTTGCATAACCATTGCTGCGGAATCCAGATCCATGACTTCCATATCCTACGCGGTTTCTGCCATAGTAATCATAACCATAATGTTGTCCAGAACTGAGTTCTTCTTCATCATCGACATCGTCACAAACCACGTAGCTTACGACAGCGGCAAGGAGCAAAAGAGCAAGGATCTTGTAGTCAGCTCTCATGATGAACGGTTGCTTAAATAAAGTGAATGATATTGATAATGATATATGAACAAAGTAAAAAATAATAGTATGACATCTGTAAATCTGGAAACAAACCAATGGTATCGGTATCGAAATCGGTAATGACACTGTATAACTCCAGTTTATTTTGCATTTTATTAAATAAAAAAATGACTATTTGTAAAAGAAAATAAAAGAAAATTAATGTTTTTCACAATTAAATTTCTAATATCATGCATTTTATCAACGATAACATACGATATGCTGATAATCAAAAGCCACATAACTATTGTTTATACGATATTGCATGTCCACTAAGTATTTCTAATTATCATGCCTAAGTCTCCTGGAATTATATAACAACTAACTATTTTATAAACTAGTAGTCATTCCATTATATAATATGTACTTATATACAAAGATGGACAAAGAATGTTATTGCATTTTATTCTGATTGTATTAGCTTAAATATAAATGTTTATATATAATATTGTTTTGTCTAATTGCATTTACCTTTATAAAATCTAGTAATTCAAATGCTTCAGATAACTAACCTGCTTGTTGAATCAACTGCAAAGACTTAGAAGCACTGGATGGCATTTATTTAGTAGATGGCCGCTTATATAGTGATAAGAACAAAGACAATTAAAATAACAAAACATATATCTCATCTTATCAAATTATCTACAATTATTTGAAAATCGCATGTACATGTTAGGCAACTGTAACTTTTTTATTATCTAGTGACACATTGCTCGGTAAGTATATATCACAATCCTCAAACACATGTATGATGTATTAATATGTAGCCTAAATATTTCTATTGTCTTTATATTCTATCAAAAACAGAAACGCGTGTATAATAGTTAAACATTCAAATTACCACGAAAAAAAAATCAGATGCAAAAACAATATATTGAGACACCTGTGCAATAGAAGCAGTATTCACATTGGTTTAGAGCGAGGATTTGAGACACCTCTTAATGGTGACCTTCACATCGAGCGACTTTGAAGGGTAATTGACCTAAATATCAGGTGTTTTGAAGTTCGGTTGATATATGTCTATATAGTATAATCTGTAACAAGGCATAAACAAATAACAGTGAATATATCAGTATACATTAATCAACTAATATGTATGGGATTTATATTGTTTTATATCCTCATCTTTTCCAAATGAAATCGTTAGATTATTTACAAATTTTATCATTTCTAAAGCTAGAAGCAAAGGATACTCGCTAGATTTTATATAAAATCATTGAGAAGAAGGAAAATAAAAGACTGGTCAAGCAACTAATCTTAGATTTTTGTGGGTTTAATTCTTCTAATTTACCCAGGCTGGGGTTCCTCTTTTGATTAAGCCAAATAACAAATGCTGGTTAAACATAAGATAATTAGTCGACGTAATCTGGGATTTCATTAACCCCCCCCCCCTAGTGTGTGGCCAGACCCTAGTACATTATGACTTTATTCAAATTACAGAAATGAAGTTTACCAACACAGTTTTATTTATTCGAAACAAAAGGATGAGATAAGATATAATTCTACTCTAGTGCTTCCCGAGTATATCACTATACTCAACTGACCCGGGATATTTGACATCATAATTGATTGCCATGCAAGGAAACCATGATGCATTATAGTTAGCGTTATTGCTACATACTTTTTGTATGGGAGCAATATTCATATTAGTTTAGAGCAAGAATATTTTTCGATTGTGAGTCTCATTGATACACATTGTACTGCCCTCTACGACTGCATGCCCCTTCCACAGTCAAATATTTAACACATTTGTCATTAGAATCGGCTGCCATTTCGATTTTTTATTATAAAAATATTTAGCCCACCTATTTTAAGTGTTCATATATTTACTTGATGAATTGTCAAAGTTATGTATTCCAAATTTGTTTGTATAACCGATAAACCAGTACTATTGTAAACATTTAAATTACCAAAACATTTAAATGCCAAAACAATATATTATACACCTGCAAGCCTAATTTGCACCTACATATCAAGCGCAATCAAATCATTTAGCTTATAAATCTTCTTTGAGTATGCATTTTTCAATGTATGTTATTGTTATATAGAATTATATTTGACTTGTTTGAAAAAGCGTTATTCAATATGACAGCTTATATATTCTAGATTAGTTAATTTTATTCAAACAACAGTTATGACATGAATAATGCAACATAACTCTCTTATTTCTCAAGTTAAACTTTTGTTTCAAACTATATGTTTTCAAAATTACTTATTCTAAAGATTTGGAATCTTATTAACTAGTTAAAATAGTTTTAGTGTTTTTAAGATATTAAGCATTATTTTTCCAAAACGAAATAAATTAATATGATGAACCATTCAATGGCATGAACATTTCAGTATATAAAGCGTATTGAGGGGTAGGGCGAATTTTGATAATCACTTACAACTGCACTGCTATTGAAGTAATTGTTTTTTTTTTCAACCTTAGCAATCGCGTTAATGTGTGTTAACATATATATATATCATATATGTAGGACAGATTAATGATGTTTGTGGTAACGGATGAAAATTGCCCTTTATAAAATCGTATAGCATGCTCTATCCAACGTTACTTCGCAATCATATTTTGCTACAATGATATAATACTAAATAATTAGATGGTGAGAACCAGGCTTCGATGTGTCGTCTGCATTATATAAGGAGCGGATTCAAGGTCCGTTGCGGATCCTTTTTAAAGGATCTCACCAGTAGTCTCCATAAGGATTATAAATATAAGTAATAAAGACTGGTGGAACACAACAAAAAGTCAATTTATTAGTTCATTTTATTTTATTTTATTGGTCTACGCGTTTCGGCAAGGGTGGTTGCCTTCTTCAGGACAGAGTTTTATCTGAAAATATTTCTTAATCTTAAAAAGGCGCATTATGCAAATTAGTTGGCAACATTACTAGTCAAAGGAACAATCGCTATTGTGACGTCATAAATACATGTGTTGGTTAATTGCAATGGAATAGTATTTGTATACAATATATTATAAAAGTGCATATAAGAGTTTTTTTTCGCATTAAGGACAGGAATGTCTCTATGGCGTTTTGCTGATTTCTACTATGGCTTTTCGATGTTTTTTCGAAGGATCGATTCATCATAACTAACATTGTCACAATTTTCTGATGTTTTGGGCGAATATGTTCAGTTCAGCCTTGTTGATAAAGGCTTTTCGGAAAGTCTATTTTCAATAAATGTGCTGCTCATTCTCTCTAGTGAGTCGATCTAACGGATCTAACGTCATACCTAACGGAGTTCTCCTGAACCGACTGGTTTTCGCCTATCAACAAAATGATCAACTCAAGGAATTCAAATATGGATTTGATGATAAATTCAACAACCTATAAAAGATAGAAAAAGACGATGAAAGAGATCGAAACCAACCTTGCCAAAACGCGTAGACCAATAAAATAAAATAAAATGAACTAATAAATTGACTTTTTGTTGTGTTCCACCAGTCTTTATAACTTATACAATGATATAGAAACACTTTTACAAAACTAATTCAGCTTTAAATCTTTGTCTCGATATCTAAATTATTTAGCAACCTTATCATATAATTATTTACTTTTACTTTTAGATTAATTCAATCACTGATATATTTTAATTTCCATTGTTTTGGTTTGATAATTAAACTAATTATGACTAAAGCAAGACTAATATTTCATCAACATTTGGTTATTAATAAACCTATTATAGCTATTAAAACCCATAGAAAAGACAATAATGCAATAATATGCTATTCAAAGTTGTATCTATAGCAGATATATGAACAATACAACTGCAGATGATTATTGATATCTGTAATTAATGTGTTTAAATGTTTAGATGCAACAATATGAATGCACACACACTTTTCTATCGGTCAAATAACATTTATTGAGTTACAGTTACGATTGAGAACCGTTCTGCAAAAAAATGTTTGTCATTGTCGCATTGTATGATCTATTTCTAAGCGTGTAGTTAAACAATATTGAGTTGAACATTAGCTTTCTAATTCAATCCCTCATGAAGATGGCATTGCTGCCTATGAGGGCCATATTTAATTAGCCATGTTGTTGCTAGGGGTATAGTGCACTTTACATTCTGAGAACAATATGAACAATATTCTTTTTACAAAGAATCTAAAACTTATTGGTAATGGGCGGATTCGATATATGAGATAGAAAAACACCAATAACTTAGCGTAAACCAGTGTCAGTACGCTTTAAATGTTCAGCAACCATCTCGAGACGGTTTTGTTGTTATTTAGGACCATACAATTACGATGTTAGGGCTTCAACAGTGAGCTAATGTTTTTCACTGGAAAGTACTATTAATGAACAGGAGTGGCTTCAGACTTTATATGATCGTTTCATTAGATATTCATTGCTTTATGCCACTCTCTCTCTCGCCTTAATTATTGATGCAAGTTAAACCAAGAATATAATGTCCTAAACAGGTCAATATATGAATACCACATAGTTTGATTAATTTCAATTCATTTGATTTATTAATATGTTTGTTTACAACAAGTAAGCTGGTTGCATAAATGGTTTTGGCTAAGATATGAACCAAGTTTGCATCCCAATAAATTCATTTTCTGTATACACACTTACTTTTTCAATAAGAAAAACAAAATCAAGATACAATTTTACACACATCAAACTAGTGGTAAATGAGTTTTTTTTAAATTATCTAAATTTATTTATATTGCCGTGTCAATCATATTGAATTATCCATCAATAGTCTCCGGACAGCATAACCTGAAAAAAAAATGAAAACTTCAATTATTTCTAATCCTTATTCACACTAGCAGTTTAGACTATATGTAGAAAAACAAACATTGACATTAGTTCAAAAAACACGTGCAAACGATATTTTGTTTTCAAAAGATTTAACAATACTCATATGGTGGTGTATTTTCTGTCCTAGATTGCTATAATATAAACCTTGATAAAACTGCTTAATACACCGGAGCGGATCCGTGTCTTCCTCTTCCACTGTGACCATAGCGAGTATTGTAACCGCTTCCTCCGAGACTTCCTTGGTAGCCACTATAATAACCTCGTGCTGGATAACCACTGCTGTGGTATCCAGCTCCACGAATACCATATCCTACGCGGTTTCCGCCATAGTAATCATAACCAAAATGTTGTCCAGTACTGAGTTCTTCTTCATCATCGACATCGTCACAAACTACGTAGCTTACGACAGCGGCAAGGAGCAAAAGGGCAAGGATCTTGTAGTCAGCTCTCATGATGAACGGTTTCTTAAATAAAGTGAATGATATTGATAATTATATATAAATAAAGTAAAAATTAATAGTATGACATCAGAAAATCTGGAAACAGAGTAAACAAACCATTGGTATCAGTATCGAAATCGGTAATGACACTGTATCATTCAAGTTTATTTTGAATTTTGTTATAAAAAATATTATTTGTAAAAGAAAATCAAAGAAAATTAATGTTTTTCACAATTACATTTCTAACATCATGCATTTTATCAACGATAACATACGATATGCTGATAATCAAAAGCCACATAATTATTGTTTATATGATATTGCATGTCCACTAAGTATTTCTAATTATCATGCCTACGTCTCCTGGAATGATATAACAACTAGCTATTTTATAAACTAGTTATATAATATGTATATAATATTATATAATATGTACTTATATACATAGATGGACAAACAATGTTATTGAATTTTATCTGATTGTATCAGCTTTAATATAAATGTTTATACATAATATTGTTTTGTCTAATTGTATTTACCTTTATGAACTCTAGTAATTCAAATACTTCATATAACTAACCTGCTTGCTGAATTTACTGCAAAGACTTAGAGGCACTGGATGTCATTTATTTAGCAGACGGCCGCTTATATAGCAATAAGAACAAAGAAAAATAAAATAACTCAAATACATCTCCACTTATCAAATTTTCTACAATTATTGGAAAATTGCATGCACATGTTAGGCACCTGTGACTATATTATTATCTAGTGACACATTGTTCGGTAATTATATATCATAAGCCTCAAACACATTTATAATGTACTGATATGTAGCCTAAATATTTCTATTGACTTTATTTTCTATGGAATACA
>LQRL01046491.1:4323-14923 GCA_001703475.1 Hydroides elegans | reverse complement strand
AAATCTCCAAGCTAGAATGAATTTCCTCAAAATTTCCAAGCCAGCTGGAATCTGGTGGGGAACACCTTTTTTGGGGAACAGCTCGTGAGGTACTCTTCTATTTACTCAAAATTTCAAAGGCATTTGGAATTTCGTGGGGAATGCCTTAATTGTTATTGTGACAAAATATTACATGTGTAGCATTATAATATGAATATGATATTTTAAAGGATAATAAAATAATTGATATTTCTAATGGGAAAACATGAGTATAACAACGCACCACCAAAAAGGCAACCTTAAAGGAACTTCTAGAAAAACTCTAATAAAATGTGCATTTTCAATTGTATTGATTTACAAATCTGCAGCTTTTGAATGAGCTTAGGTCAGTTTGATGTACCATTATTACAACAAAGTTGAAAAGTAAAGAGCGCTCTGAATGCTTTGTTAAACCGTCGATTTATCAACCCGTATATGACCGGATTAACACTAGAGTTGAAACATCCCAGGAACAATGTTGCTATATCAGCTTCTCGCACTGAATATTCGGGTGCAAAAAGTGAAAGAAACATAGTAATACAAAATGGAAACCAGCAAATATTAAACATAATGATTGCAATAAGAAGACTCATTGTGAGTCGTATTTCCTCTTTTTGGCGCTTTGAAAATCCTGCAATCGGTTTCATTTTTAACCGCAGCCTATTTTGTTTGGTTAATTCAGTGTTATATTTACGTTTAGTGTGTATTACACTAGGCACAAGCACATTTGTTTGCATATTTTCATGTTCAACATCTCTATCGTTGTTCCTTGAGCACAATTGATTCGATATGTCTATATCAGAAACATGTATTTGCATTTGAGTTGATGTGCTACATCCTAGTTCCATTTCTTGAATAGTTTTTAAATCGAATTGAGACTTAAGTCGAAATATTTCTATATCCAAATCTATCTTTTGCAAATCTGGCAAGGATAAAGAGCATTGTGGCGGACTTTTAGAACGTGAGTGGTTTATACCACTTTTAGTATTAATGCTTTTGGACTGTAAACTATAAGCGGAGGATCTTTCTTGTCTGAAGGGCAAACTAGCTCCTGATAGTCCGAAATTCATATCCGACCGCCTACGGGTCACATTGTTGATCAAAGATATATCGGTCGCATACCTAATATCTCTGTATGCAATAAGCTCAATATTTTCTGTTTCTTTTCGTTTGGTGTTTCTTTTAGCACCACCATTCGCCGATTGTGTATAGCCAATTTTGTAGTGATGCTGTTTTGATACATTACCGTTATCACGCTTTATCAACTCATTCTTATAATTTGAATATGCCGAGTATTTGCATCCACTTTCTAAATAAGCGTGACAATTTTTCCTTCCATACTTACGCAGATCTCCACATAGCCTTAGATCACATAGCCTGGTATCGTCACGTTCATTCCAGTTCACTAGATACTTAGGAGGTAATGTATTATTTCCTACAGTCGAATTCGAGTCGTTCTTTACATCTTCCTTTTTGTACCACCCGTTTCTTGGTACTGCGACCGCATTACGCCTTTGACCAGAATTATGACCCAACGTATGACTTGATAAATCCTTCGTCATTTTGCAGTCTTTTCCACTCAAGGCAAGCTGTTTCTTGATGCTACGTAGTTCCTTGAAGATCTTATAGTAGCAGAACATCATCGAAGTTAGTGGGCCTCCAAAGCAGACAAAGACCATGAAGAAGGTGTAGCTGACGCTAATGGACCAGTTGGCGAAGCAGAAGGATTGGTTGGGGAGGTAGCTGTACTCGCACCAACCGAGCAGGGGAGGGGAGGCCAGAGCTGCTGAGAGTAGCCATACGCCTGAAATAATGTTTAAGAAAGACTATTATTTTAACATTAGCTGCATGAGTACACTTGTTGAATTACTTTGAATTATTTATATAAAAAATGAGGATTTTACTATATAAGAGGATATGCCTATATATGAAGCTATTGAACGCAAAGTTATTTGGTTTATTTGTGTATCTCATCTTTTGGCCATGACCTGGATATTTGCAGTAATGATAACATGAGACGCAGCCCTTTATTTATATAAAACAATATAATTTGTAAATGTTATATTAATCGTTATAAAATTACCCATAATCCATATTGCCGTTTTCATTGGCGTATACCGCTCGGCGACGTCATAGGGATGACACACAATCACATATCGATTGATGCTGATGGCTGCTAAGGACATGACGCTGGCGATGAAGGTGAGCATGGTGATGAAGCCCATGGCAACGCAGAGTTGGCGCGAAAAGACCCACTCGCCCGCCAGGATCGTGTAGACCACCATGGGCATGGTGATAGAAGACACGAGCAGGTCTGCGCCTGAAATGAAAGTGTTTGATATTGTATAGAATATTACATTGATAATATTGATTCTAAACATTTTCCCCTTAGTCGTTTTAGATGAAACATGGACACGCAAATAAGGCTGATGGCTTGCACTGAGATAGTGATGACAAAGCATAAAAGCTATGTTCTGCGTCTTTCCCTTTGTTGGGTGTTTCATAATAACATATAATGGTGATAAATACCCTCTAAAGGGAAGAAATCAGCCAACCTAATAAATAATAATCATGCATTATTCGCATGAGCTTGACATAGAGGGTACCAAATAGATACAAAAGGTAAAGGGAGGTTTAATGGAATATGGAATATTGCCTACGTTCCCCTATAGAAGACGGTTGATATCGCTGTGTTAAATAGGTTTAATTGAATACCATTAACACAACTGGATATTGTAAGAATAAATAAGGGTTTTCGGAACCAAGGGGCAGACAGGATCTAAGAATAGATATGTATCAAAAATGTCATGCGGTAAACACTATTCAAAAATTTAAGAGAAGTTCAGACAAGCAAGACAAGACACCCATCAATATGTTTGATATTTTGATTTATCAATGGTTAAGATTTATCTTTCTATTTTACATACATTACCTTTAACTAACAGGAGTACCTAGCGATGTATTCGGTGAATTATCTCATGGTAGGGCAAAAGCCCCGTAGGGCAAACGCCCCATAGGGCGAAAGTCCCCGATTTGGGCAGTGTTATCCCAATTTGTTATTGCATTTATGTCTAAGACCGACATTATTTTGACTGTATGATGTCTTAAAGAATCCTTACATTGTGTTTAGATAACTGACTGGGAAGCTTGAGGACACCCCACGACATCAATTATTAAAAAAATGTTGTTCCTCATTTCCTGAGAGGAACATATTTGATAAAAATGCCAATACAAGTTGGATGTACGACCAGTTTCAGTATATATCACTGAACTAATATAAACACAATGCTTGATTGTATTTGTAAAGTAAAGAGGAGCTGAAAAATACTAAAATTGATTGAAATACTATGATAATGCATAGTACATCGATATTTTATTGGTATAATTAATTCCCTTATATTTAAAAAAAACACATGTATAAAAATTAGATTAAATATCGACATAATTCATATTTCATACTTGAACTTAAGAATAGAAGTGAGGGTCTGTTAGGAATTAAAAACTCACTTAATCTTCCACGAGTAAAGGTCTTAGTGGTATTAGTTTAATTCTATTTTACAAATAACTAAGCGGAATCGGACACATAATTACCTGATAATCCAAGAATCAAGGCATTACTTGTTTTTCTCAATTTGAACTTTTTATTTAAAACAATTATCCACAAGGCCACATTTCCTGAAAATGCAATAAATGCCACGAAAAACAAAAGTAAAGCTTCTGCAATAGAATAGGCACGTAAATGATAATCACTCATTTTTACTTCATCCATATGATTTGTCCTTAAGGTCATGTTTGTTAAACTTAGTGTCGTATAGTTGGACATTGGTTTGAATATTTATATTTATATTATATATCTGTTTTAACTATTTTGTACAAACCTCAATCTTAAATGGAAAACGTGATATCGAATACCTGTGCAAATAATATCTCTTTTTCTTTGCTTTGATGAACAAATTACGATTCAAGTCTTGTCTGAAAGTCGATTCCTAATTTCCAAAATCAAAGGCAGATTTATTTTTGATATTGGCACAGATGTGTGGAATGAATGTTTCGTCTATGATCTTGAACTTTCACAGGTTTTTATTGAAGCCATGCTACTAAAATGGTTATAAGCTAGTTCATACGGAATGGCTCGGAATAAATACATTCTTTTTTTTCTTCAAAATAATGCTTTATCTAGCCGCCATAGGATGTTTTGAAAAATAATCCAGGCAGTGATTTGATACGTTATGTGATAAGGAATGTATCTATTGAACAACTGCAAAAATGTTTAATGCTAACACTGTTAATTATAATGTACTATTGGTACATGCCGAACTGTATTTTATCCAAAATATAATTTATAATTACAGGTAAAATGTGACGTATATATATTATAGACACATAATACACTGATATTCGCTTTTTGCACGTTTTGTCCAGTTTTTTTTCTAATATAATGATGTTATGGGCCAATTGTGAGGCATACAAAGAATGGTGGCAAACAAGATGATTAAATCCTCAAAAAGGCTTATTTTGCTTCCCCGCCTTTACATAGACAATATCACATCATGAAATGTGATGCGTTTTATATATTGTGAATGGTTATGTATATAATCAGTATTATATATATATTTTTTTGTAAAAACAAAATCAAAAGGTATTCAGAAACGAATAATTTAGAGACTTTCATATTATTCTCTTGTTAGTTTGTGATTCTTTCAATGCGTAAGTTTGTTTCCTTATATATAGCCACGTCAGATGTGTTGTTTCTTTTGTTTCTTTGAGTCAGCTCAGATGCACCTTAGATTAAGAATTTTACATATCACAGTCCTTTTTTGATATTATATTATATATTTGCTTTATACTAAATAACACTTTTATCTCATATATTTTTTCACACCGTTATATAAACAAACATGTAAAGGTACAATCCTTATATCATCATATACACACATTTAAATGAGGTTTAGTTGCACCTGAGATGTTTATCCTTTATTTATGTAATTGAGCCATGGCACTAATCTCTTAGCCTTACTTATGATGTTAATTAGTATAGGTATGCACTTGCACAGATTCAAGAAAATAACAATATACAGTAAAATCCACTTCCAATTTGACTATCGCAAGCAAAGTTATTCGTATTTTTATTCGTTTCTTCGTATTCGTTCATTCGTTTATGCGTTTTTCGTTTATTCGTATGCTTTCGTTTATTCATAAGCAATCGTTTATTATTTCATTTGAAATTTTGACTATTATTTTAAGATATGTAGTTAGTTAAGCTACATTGAAATATAATTGAAAACCGGTCCTATATGCAAAAATCTTGTGTTTTATTTTTCATAAAAGGTGTTCTTCTCTAGATTCTAGCTATCTAGGTGACCAAAATGTGTTCATTTATCTATAAAGATAGGAACATCTTTTTGTAGAAAACATGTTTCGAAGTTTGATTTTTTTAAAATCTTATATTAATATTTCTAATAGGTTTCATGCTCGAATTAACACCATTTGAAAATGAAGTCGTGGGTGCCCTTCAAAATATGAGACGTGCCGACTGGCGAACTGCTCTGATATGTCAAAGATAAAGACATTAGTTTTAATTTATTCATTTGTAGCAATTAAGTGAAACCGCATTAGAAATAACAAAATATTTACCTGATAATCCCAGAATTAAGGCATTGCTTGTTTTTCGAAGTTTGAACTTTTTATTTAAAACAATAATCCACAAAGCCAAATTGCCCAACAATGCAACAAACGCAATCAAGGATAAGAGTAAAGCTTCTGCAATAACATTGGCACGAAAATGATTACTTAATTCGATTAGAACATCGTTATTGTTTCCATTTATTGTAAATGGTGTACAATTGTGTGTAGTGCAATTTGTCATCATCTTAAATATCTATTCATTTTATCCGATTATATTGCTATGCCAACACACGATCGAAATCATATTGATATTGTTGATTTTGGTTTATTCCGTCGACAAATTGACATTAACAGTTCACAATAAATTGTCCATTTAATATTTGCAAGGTGAAATAATTTATTTTCGAATTGTTTGTTTACATTTTTTAAAGGTCAAATGGTCACTATCTACAATGAAAGTTGCAATGTAATGATCAACCAGTATAAGTTTCTTACTCATTTTAGAAACGTTACCATGCGTGCTAATATGGCCTCTTTGAAACTTTAATACGTGACAATTGTATGATATATGACATCGAAGTTAGACAGCAAGTCTGCATTATGTAACAAAAAAACACTATGTTCGTTCATGTAAATTTGATTAACAGCTTCATTGTTGTGAGTAACAAGCGATACAGATCAAGAATGTTTGATGATGCAAATAAGAATATATACATTAACACTGCATTGACACACGAATAGTATATATAGCACTTTACAAGGGGTCTTTCATCTATGTTACATTGAGGTTTCGCTACAGAAGTGACCATAACTATTAGACGATGTCAGGAAAATGTCATTTTCGCTTCGTTTTATTTAACCAATATATGTTTGAAAATGTATTTATTGTTACAATATTCAAATACGTGAAATTAGTTATATTGAATATGTTCATTCAATTGTTTTACCATTAAACTGATAATATGTTTGCATAAGTGATAAATAACTACACAATGTTCAAATAAACATGCTGGTACAAAAGACTAAAATCCAAAACAGCAGACAAAACCTACAAATATATTGCGATATGTTCAATAGCAATATTTTTCTTTCAAAATATTATCATAATATCAACTCTTGATTATCTCTTTCTTTTTAAAATTCGTAGTTTACTTTTTTCTAGTATCATGTGACATGAAAATGGCATAAAATATTGTTTATGCAAATAATTGCTCAAACGCGTCATTTTTATCTCCAGGGTTATATTTTGAATATAATGATGTGATAGAACTAATGTTAACCATTCATATCATGAAGACAAACATACCTGATTAAACAAACACAGCAACCTTATGTGGCACAAGCGCCTTTCCACTGTAATCAAATGATATTAGTTTTTCTTAAAAAAAATCTTTTTACTCTGTTTTCGCTTGCAAGTTAAGTACGGTTTCTAATTTTAAATTATTGGTCAACCATAGAAGGTTAACATTAACAAAGATTCTTTCGCTTTTAATTCAATGTTTAAAAATGCAGCAAATATTGTAATTAAAGTAAAGTACAGGCAAAACAACTCCTAACCTGACAACTCAAACGGCTAAACGATGCAACCAAAACGCGTAAACGAAACTGTTCAAACGGTTAAACAAAACTTTTCAAACGAGTTAACGGCAAAACGATAAACGATAGCTGCTGTGGGGTATAAAAGGAAAAGCATGCTGTTATTTAATCAAAATGTCTTATCTTATATATCTATATTTATAAATCCGTGAAATATAGTGCAAAGTACAGCAATAAAATTAATATTGTATGTAAACTTTGTGCACACAACATGTGTGACCATACAAAGAATATATTATATTATTTATAAGCTCTTAAAGCGGTGACAAACTAAGAGCAAAGCATTTATTTCGATATTATGTATTGGCCCGAGATCTAATCCCATACATCAAATGAGGAGTGAAACCAAGTATTGATTCATATTGGACAGCAAGACAAAATTAATTAACATATTGGTAAAGCACAACAGTTATATCAAAACGGAAATGCAGCTATCCATCGCAGATCTCATTTTATGAATAAAGTAGTGTTTATTAAATTATGAGACCCTAACAATTGAACCAGAAAATGTTTTGCATATGTTTGCATAATAATATTCCTATGATATTGTATGCCCACATTTAACACATAAAACATGCCTAAACGGCTAAACGCTTAACGGCTAAACGCCTAAACGGCTAAACGACTAAACGGCTAAACGCCTAAACGGCTGAACGCCTAAACGAGAAACGCCTAAATGAGAAACCACAAACGAGTAAACGAAACTTTTGAAACGAAAGAAGTTGCTATTGATATTCAGGCTAGGAGTTGTTTTGACTGTAAACTATAATTGTTTAATTTGTTGTAATATCGCTATTCATTTAGATCCAGTTTTGTATTTTATGTCCACTTTTATCATAAGGATAAATGAGCGTTTAATTTCTTACAGAGCAAGATCTCTTAAGAGTATCAGCTTATGCATAACATAAGTAGTACATTATGGAATCATTATGGCATATGACAAACAAAAACTAAATAAACAGTTTTGTCTAAGTAATGGTTTGTTTATAATTTTTCCGCTCGCGATATTTTTGTTTTTATTTTTTTGTCGCTCGCGACAAATTGACGAGGCGATTTTCTTCAAATCAATAAACCTAGCCATTTAACCATGTTATTATTCAAGAATTTCTTAAAATTTCAAATTCAACTTAGATGGAATAAACAAAATATAACATGAATTTATTGTCTGCTTCCGAAATTAAACAACACATAGCAAAGATTTATTTATTGATCGTCTCTATTGTCCGTCGCTTTATCGAATCGATCAAATAAGTATCACATAAGCATTATGTTAGATACTAAGTATATAGAGTCTACAGAAAAGAAATTAAAAGCTGCATTGATTCTACAAAGAAAGCTCAATGCTTTGTATGAGGCAGCCTATCAAATACTGCGAAAAAGAAATGGATATTCATTTCCTTTGATATTTTGACCCAAACATTATTTAAATATTGCTTATCTGAATGTTTTTTTTTTATGTTCGTAAAGTCCAGGTATTTTTTGTACTAAAATAATTAATTTTTCATTTTGAAGTGTTTTTAACTTAATAGTTTTCGTTGCCGAGGTTTTCGATGCCTTATTGAAACAATATATGAACAAATATAAACTTGAAACATGAAAAGTTTTCCATACTATACTAGTATATTTTAACTGCAAAAAATATGAAAGTTCCAATTGGGGTTTTACCCGAAAGGCATGCTGTTAAAATTTGAGACTTGTATTTTGCATATTTTAGGAGATATCTTTGAAAAACCGACTTTAAAGATAATATTAAACTGGGCTTTATTTAGTATGAGAATAGTTCTGCGTGTTGTATTTTGAAGATAATTAGGTAAACCTAAGTTCAAATGAGTAATTTACATATATCAATTAATCATACTTAAGTAATAAAATTTGAAGAAAAAAAAACAAATAATAAAATAATATCATTAAAACCTTATCAAGTTTGATTTACATGCATGTACTTCAAATGATATAAAATGTCCAATTAGAATATACAGTATATATGATAAATGATTAAAAGTATAGGCAAAACGACCATTTTTAATGTGACATGTTTTTTTTCAGATTTATATATAAAGCACGATACATTTAGATTTATACCCCAAATTCACATATGGTCACAATCATGACCCGATGTTCTTTCATGTCGATAAAGTATGACCTCTATATATGAATAATCGTTTGCTAACTGTCTTATTTTTATGTATGTTTATATGATATATCTATCCATCTGTGAGTTCTTCAGATGATAAAACAAAAGTTTGTATGTCAAAATCTTTTTGTCATAATGTTTTTACGGGCATATACATGTATTTAGAACGTCAATCAACAGTTCTAACTCACTAAGCATTATATGCCTCCTATCAATTAGCCTTATCATACATGTACTTGAAAAGATTAGCTTATTTTCAATATATTACAAATAGTAACCTTATACAAAATCTAGTTTTTAAATTGTTTATTAAAATTTCTAGAGTTCAGAATGTGAGATTCAAGTCATATTCATACAGTTCAAAAATAAAAACCAGATCAAAGGCACTTTCAATACCAGAATTATGTATTGACGAATGATGTTCCAGCATTTTAAGAGTAATTTGCTATTTCGATCATTTCAAATCTAGTATGATATACACAATGATCAGCAAACATATTGTTACTCATAAGGTTTCGCTTGTGGTTAAACGATTTAATTGTCTTGTTAGGTATATAGCATGGATTTGTGATAAGAAGATATTCCAAAAACATGTTCGCATGAATTGCATTCAACAACACAAAGTAAAATAAGGCCCTTCAATTTACATTCGATTTAGCTATTCGATTTCCTAATATTTTTGTTTGATTTGCTGGTTGTGTACTGGATATGTGAATACAAAATAAAACAAAATAGTGCCTTCTCGACCAAGCGTTGCTTAGCAATATAATTCATTTATTGAGAATGATATTTGAACCAAACTTTAAACAATAAAATAACAAAGTAAGGCGGAAAAAGGCCGCAATATAGAACACATATAACAACATATAAACCATTACAAAACAAGTGGCAGGTGGGGATGGTGGTGGAATTATTTTTTGCTATAAGAAATAATACACAATAATATATTTAAAACGATAAAATTAAAAAGAGAGACACAGAATAATTGATTGTATTTGCAGTTGCAAATTAAAACGCCCCCCTTTCTCCACCAACACACACAATGAAAAGAGGCAGACTGGAGCTTAACAAAAGTGCTGCGCTGTGATTGGATGATAAGTACAAGGCGATAACAGATAAAAGACAGCTTAGCAAAACACCCAAAAATTGCTTTAATAAGTCCCTAATTAAACCTTGTTTTTTTGTTTGATTTGCTGGTTGTGTACTGGATATGTGAATACAAAATAT
>LQRL01046488.1:30929-43106 GCA_001703475.1 Hydroides elegans | reverse complement strand
AAGCGAATTTAACAATAGAATTTGAAACTGATAGACTATTGTTTGGTGGACTAAATGTAAAGCGACCTAATGATGACTTGGAAATGGCAAGTTAATTCCTCATCAGTGTAACCTTAATTTATATTGTGGCATAAACTAAATTATGCATTTAGTCAAATGACCACTGCTGCATATAATAATTACTTTTTGTTGAGCTGTAATTGACCTGAATAGCATTTAGTAGCTCTTTATTGCCTAAAAGGACAATATGATTGGGGAATGATTGTATGCTAATACAATGAAATGTAAATGACAACAAATCTTGATTTAATTGATGATGGTCAACTGCTATGGACATCCCGCTCAGCGACAACAAAATGACCGATGGTCTAAACCCTACCTTACTATCATAAAATCTAAACATATGGATAATGTAATGCTAAAAGTTACTCTGTATTCGAGAGCATGGTTCTGGAGAGACGTTATCTGGATGATTTGGGCAACCAGAAGGTTTACCATGCTTCTGGCTAGCAACAATAATGAATTTTAGCCAGCTACACATACAGTGTTTAAATATCAATAATGATATTTCTTAAATAGCCATGATATACAAGTAATAAACTCACGAATGTGGATGGATGTTTGCACTTGTCGGTGTTGGCGAAGACGTTGAGCGGTTCTCCGGATTTGTTGGGACACTGGTTGATGTCCACTTCGCGCAGATCGATGTCGATTCCACTCGTTCCCCTATTAAATATAGAAAGTGAAAAAAAACGTCACTCAATCAGGCTCCTTTCACACTTTCAATGTTGATAACAAAATCATTTAAAAGAAAATAACTATAAATAAATAATAATCATTTTTAGAATTTGAAAAAAATATTTATTGAGCTTTGAATATTTGAATGTGATAAGCAACTTATAGTTGGCAATATTATCGCTTTTTGAATAAACATTGCTAAACATTGCATGGGTGCTGTTGAACATGGGCAGTTCATGTTAAGTGATCATGTTACTCACCATAGTACTACATACATGTAGAATCCGACGATATAATCTATTCATAATTTCATAACGTTATTAAACATAATTGTATAATGTAAAACCCTTCGAAATATTTATGATTAACATCATATAAAACAGGTAGAAAATCATTCCCCTATCATCATGATCATGTTCAAAAGAGTCTATGCGAAACAGCTGCACATTACGTAAATGAGTATCTGAATGCACGTCGTAAAGAAGCCAGCATTTGGCACTTTTATCGCACTTTATACCAGTTACGTGTCATTTAACAGGACATAGAAAGTGCTAAATCGACAATTTATTTTACAGCTCTTTCAAAAACTTCGTCTTCAATGTTAATAAATGAGTAATAGCTTTGAAGGTATGTGTGAATGAGATGATTAATCATAATTGGTATATTTTTGTTAAGTATTTATTGTTCTTAACTCTTGTAGGGATGTGAGTAAAATCAATGACAATGATTAGTCGATTTTAACTTCAATATCGCCAATGATCATTCACTGATCGTTAAATGTGTTAAGAGTAAATATGTTTTGTTCTCAAACTGGGACAAATACATGAATAACAATGAATAAAATCAATTACGCTTACTGCACCGATAACCAGATTCATGCTAAAAAACCTAACAAATTAAGGTCCGCTCTATCACGATGCAGACCCCACGTTTTTAGGTTTAAATTTCCAATAACAACAGATAATTAACATATGTGATAATATTATGCATACCGTGAAAATTATATTAATATTAACAAATTTTAACAAAACAAAATGATGAAGCAATATCGGTTCATTTATGCATCGCTCATAATGTTTTATATAACTCATACCAATTGTTAATACTAAACCCCGAACCCGAAAACCAATTCACTTATAGTAATATCTCTTAATAATAGTTATACACTAAAATGATTAGTTTACCCCCATCATATACATAATCTACATGAACCCTTATATCGACTCACTTGAAGTAGTATTTCTCGTTGCTGTGATTGAACCCGAAGAATGGAACCGTGTACGTCATCATCCAGATGTCGCCTCCGCCGCAGTCGAAATACGGTTTGCTCCATGCGCCGTCTTCGTACGTGGAGTGGAGGACTTCGTCTGTGACTTGGGCGTAGTGTGCTGTGTCGTTCAGGCGGAACAGCATCGAGCCAAGGGCTGTAAAAAAAGGAAAAACAAATTAAAGAAATATGTATAGCGCGATATAAATGACATATTTAACGTAAATCTGCAGTGAAATTGTGTTCGGGTTTTAGGCGGAAATCATATAAATTAACACTGGGTAAAACGAACATAATGAAAAAATATCAAGCAAACCTTTATTTAAAACATCTTACA
This sequence comes from Hydroides elegans, assembly GCA_001703475.1. Taxonomy (NCBI): domain Eukaryota; kingdom Metazoa; phylum Annelida; class Polychaeta; order Sabellida; family Serpulidae; genus Hydroides; species Hydroides elegans. Next base: position 40,764 of record LQRL01046488.1, on the reverse strand, counting down.
CAAGTTAATGTGTATATGAAAACACTCAATTGGAATCAATATGAATACACCGAGGCTATTGAAGTCACTAACGGGTTGCATTATTCCGTGCATAATTTTATAATGTTTAACCATTCTTTTTTAAAAAGTAGGTCCCTAACATAAAACTAAACATTCGCTTTGGGTTTCAATCATTACAATTAAGTGCAAAGTAAGTTGGTTAAACATGGCTTTGATATCCAGATATCATACACGATAATTGCTCAACATCAATAGTAACAAGAGTTTATACAAACAGCAGCTTAACTCATTTTCATGAACAATTACAATCAATTGACGTTCGTAATGATTTATATCTGAGCCCTAAAGCAATATTATTCTTTCTCTTTAAAGGGCTTCAGTTTCTCCATTTCTGGTTATATAAGGACTCTGGTTGTTTTATCAAATACATTTTGTAAACATCACTTCATGGTCAAATACTACCTGGAACCTTGAATGAAATCATTCATCCCGCTCAGCATTTGTTTCCGAATAATGTCAAAAATGAATATCGAGATTCCATGGGAGACGAAGTATAGTTGCCAACAGTTGTAAGGCTATGACCCCAGAAGCCTATCAAATATGGTCCATCACAATTAAGGTCATAGACTTATTCCCCGGATGCAAATTGGCATTTGTAGCCGGTGTCTGGAGCGGGGCCAAATGGGTCCACTTAAAACGCAATCAGTATTGCGATTGTGCAATAAGGGATTAAGCGGAATATAGTATAGATGACGATACCTAGATGACACAACAGCACCGATGCGAGGTGCTTTGTGTTATTTTTTTTCAATTGTATTGAATAAGAATCATCAGTTTTAGAAGGTCTGATTCCCAAACATTTGGGTATATATGGAGTGACGCCATTTAATCATACTCATATCCATTATGTATATATCTATGTTTAGAGTAGGTCCAATAATTCTCCAACAAATACTTTCTTGCCATACATATATCTGTACACATTCAAATGATGTACGTATTATGGAGTGGGGTACGGGAGAAATAAGCATCGTTGCCAACGCTTACAGCCCAATACAAATCAAAAACCGTCATTCACCAACCGAAACCTAGTAAAACCCTCCCGCTTATGTTGCCGCTCCACGACAACCGATCCGCCCAAAAGAGCTGCATTATTCGGGGTTGACAACAATGCCCCTGAAATAGAATCGCGATAAAAGCAAATGTACTTGAAATGGTAAGCGGCTACATTTTTCTTCATTTTTTTCTATCAGGTCAGACTGTTCTATAGCCAAAAACAATCCATGGATATGATTTCAATAGACTCCCCCTTATTTTGATGGGAATCTATTCCAAAAGGATCAATGCTGGTAATAAGTGCTCTTTTAACAACACTCCCTCGTTTTCGATTATTTTAACGGAATTATGACTGAGCATTAAGTAAATGTTTTATTTATAGACAAAGGTCGATTTTTATTGTTTGCACACAGTTGTTCGGGAAAAATGAGCAACGAAGTATTTCTGCAGGGCAGTTCCGTTTGTAGTGGAATTGTGTGACCTAATTAGAGGTCATTTTCGATTGCAGGCGACTTCTGTTCATTGTTTGAATCAAACTTATGTAAGGTAGAATAATCGAAATTGTACCAGCTGCCAAACAGCAAAACTTCCTTTTCATCTTATGTCTCTGCTGATGTTGTGGTGAGGTGTGATATTTGTAATTATTACTTTCATTGGTGTATGGAATTCGAAAATATAGTTATTTGGCTGTACTTGCCATGAATGAACATGTGTATTGAATTAGTATTTTCTGATAAAACTGCTTGTTGTTATTTTCTAATGCTGACCTCGTCTGACCGATAAGGATAGAAGAAATCACCTCTTCGCACTTCCTCATAAAAATAAGACTGGCCTTGATGCGCTTAATAAAGCAATTAGTATTCTGGCGAACGCACAGGAAATGGCCAGGGAATGTTTTTAGTATTTTTTTATATTGAACGCCGGGGCATAAAATTAAGAGAAACCTTTTTCAAGGGAAGTTGCAAATAATGACGCCTCCAATAACAAGTGTATTTTCGATTTTGCTCATTGACTTTCCACGAAGGACCTGATATATTTTTTAGCTACCACGTTCGACAAAAGCGGCTTTCAGAATATATAACAAAGTCCGTCTGGTTTCGACGAATTATCTATGGACACTGTACCCTGGTTACCGTGAATCACATCCCGTATTAATTGAGAATTGTTATCTCTTTGGACCAACGGATGCTACGAACCTTAGCTGACATCTTTAGATAATACAGTGTATGTATTTCAGCCATTTAATATGATAGATTACTTTATACATATATCTGGAACTACAGTTGGTAGCAGAAAAATAATATTTTGGCCTCCAACGGATTTCGACAATAGAGTTGGCAGAAGTAAGTCAAAATAACAAGCCCGTCTGAGATATAAATTGGTGGCATAACTGTCTCATATGTAATCCTTCTGTTCTAAGCAAGTACCATTCAGGGAATATATCTCAGGAGTAAAATAGTAAAATTACCCTATCAATCTTACAAAATGAATCTCCTCAAAACCTCTTGTTTCGCTAGATGTCAATAACAGAACTTCGTAGTACATATCATTGCAAGGACATGATTCTTGGATTTTCCTACGCAATGCTTCATCTACATTAATATAACAAAGTGCTGTGCCTCTCGTTCGCATGACCACCAAACACGAGACACATTTTAAAAAAACGATAATTGATGCCATTTAAATTTTCATCGTTGTTCCTTTGATATATCCTCAGGCCCTCCTACCCCTCCTCACTCCAAAACATACGGACCCATAAGTGCATGCCTGACCTCGAAGCCCATGGTACGGGCTGGATCCTCTGAAGCCGATGGGCAATATATTGAATTTTCTCGATATGTGGACTCGTGCAACCGATATGCGATTAAGAAGCTCTAGAGATGCAAGTGCCATGGTTTGTTCTCATGATTGTGTTTCCGCCCGCGGGGGATTCGCGCGCCCTCACCCCCAACCATCTCCCCCTTTCCGACCAATCATGAAAAGACGGTGATATTGATACGCTTAGTGAGAGTAACCACTTCTTGGATCTCAAACAGCACAAAAAGCTTGATAATTTGTAATTATTTGGTTGAATTGTGTTTAATGTTCAACAAGGCTTATTTCCTTATATAACTCAAAAATTTATCATCCATAATGTGTTATGAGTTGCCCTCTTTATAAATTCAAAGGTGACATTTAAAAATAGTGTGAGTTTGTAATTACCACTATTTTCTTTGAGAATTACCTCCAAAACATTCGTGACAAATAAATATTTTTTCCCTTCACAAACTGTTTGTTTCTGACGCTTCCATCCCTTTTCCAAGAAACAATATTTAATTCATAAATCTAAATGGAAAAGCTATTAAGCAATGTTAGAGCAAAGACAAAAACTGAAATCAATGTGACGTCAGCATGACTGCATCCCTGGGCAACAAGTGACGTCACTAAGGCAACGAGCACGTGCAAGCGTTGCTAGGGGCTTGCTTGCAGCTGCATGCATTTGGTCTCAGAATTAGAATGGATTCCCAAGGACATATTTTGAGTGGCCACAGGAATTGCCAAAATGATTAAATCAGTTAGGAATTCTACAATCTGGACACAAGGTATAGCCATCATCATTGAATATTACAAATAAAACAAATTATTGTTGCTTAGCAACATCACCTCTATGCACATACTATTCTATTCTGACTGTTTAATCATATAAATAACATCATCCCAAATGGTCAAAATGCGTGTTGAATATTTTTTTAATCGTTTTGAAATACTGCTACAATATATATTTAGCTGCATTAATGTTCTTTTTATTTTTTAGAAATATGGTTTAAGATATGTATACGAGTAACTAAAATAAGTTTTACGGATTCAGAAACATTTGCACAGAAAACTCTAACAAAATATCAGTAGAGGACAGTCTTAACAAACAAATACAAATGCTATACTTTTCCAAAGACAAATTCGGTTGGAAAGCAATACGATTTACGCCCCAGACAAGGCACCACCACTGAGAGCAACGGATTCGGCAATCGTTCTCGCTGATCTAGCAATTAAATGTAAACGGATGAAAAATTCATTATTTCGATGACATCGCCGATTTACGACAAAGGACCAATTTGCAGGGCTATTACTCCCTTTTGATCAAACCAACGATAGGAGCTTTTTTTTTTGCTATGGGCTCGAGCCAGAATGGAATTGTTGCAAAGCATAAAATGAAATTGTTATGTATTGTTGATGAGGAAATAAAAATAAATGTAAACCGTTTTATAAATAGCATTTAATATATCATATTCGCCGTATCAGTAACAAAAGTTAATTGTTCTTCATAATGTTATCTAGATTTCCTTTTAAGATAAATATATATATTTTAGATAAACCGAGCTATTCTCAATCAAACAGAATGCTATAAAGCCAAACAAGGAAACACAATTTTTACGTATGTAATTACATAAAACAAGCGATTCTCATCGCCATTGCACTTTACGATAATTTATGAACCTATTATTTTGGTGAATAATCTTGTAGCGCCTTGAAAGATTTCAAAGTCCAAAAAATCCTTCATCTGTTCGTGGAGGGGAGATTCATATGAATATTCCATAACCTTGTGCGAAAACCATATTTTAGTAGCCGACATTCATATATAACAAAATATAGTTATTTCATTGAGTAAGATAATATAAATGTATTAATATTCTTCACTGACGTCATTCTGCAGGATTTTTCAAGGACCGTAGCTAAAGAAACATAAATTCCAGATCGTCTATTTGTTTTCTCTACTTCAGTGCAGGATGCGCATCAGGAATATTGACCTATAATTCAGCGTTACGTGTAAATCAAGGTCCAGGACATGGTTCCGGTAATAATTCTGTGCATTTATTGTGTTAAATGATGGTCAAAAACGTGTGTATGTCTCACAAAATGAATGATACTCGATTTGGTAATGGAAAGCACCCAGATAGCGATATTCTTTAAATCACTAAAACATCGACATTTACAGGTATATAAAACATTTTAGTTTACAAATATTTTATAAATAATCCTTGTTCATAGTATGAGATTTTCGTAAATCATTGGTTCAGCTGATCTTCGAAAGAATAAAGAGTTTATTTAACAAAAAGAAAAATAATTTGTTTCGTTTGACTTAATATATACTTATAAGTGGAAAGTTGTGAAAGTTTCTATTCCATGCAAAATCAAGTTGTTTGGGTCCCCCTGGTTGCTGATTCACATTGTATCCGTTGATGGCCAGAAGTGTCTATATATTCTGTTTTACAAATTGCTTATCTAAAAACAATATCTGTCGAACGCCGACCGCGCGTGAACAGAATAGATGTCGAATCTGTATGCGGCCATTGCGTCGGTGAAATACGCCCAGTCCTTACTGATTTATATAAAGTGGGAACTGCCAAGGCTCTGAGTTTCTTGCCGTTTAGTACATATTAATCAAATTATGTATTGGCTATAGAATTTACACTCATTGTTGTATGTGTATTTTGCATATCAAACATAAGATGACGATCAAATATCTAGGTAATGAATATTACGAATGTTTATTTTGCTTTGAATAGCAATAAGAAAATGTATAGATTCTAAGTGTGAATACTGGATGTATATGACTTCCATCTTATACATTGTATTTGTTTCGATGTGACATATATCGTGCTGTGGAACTGGGAAAATGAGGAATAGTTGTGTCGAATGCCTCGCTAATCTTACATCCGTGATCCATATCTAAAACATATCCTTCAACAAATCAGAACTGCAGTTCCTCATTTTGCTAGTTGCCTGTTGTCATGTTAACCTATTTTGGGAAAGGAATAAATAGAGAGTACTAGGAGCCGAATTCCCAAGAAATAATACGATGATTTCCATATATTTGCAAATCAAAAATCATTTCATAAGAGGCCTTGAAACATATATATGTAGCAATCTTTTTTTTGTGACGCATTTGAAAACAAAAAATCAATTAAACCAAATACAAAATCCATGCGACCCTTGCCGTCGCTCAAGTCCCTTCAAGTACCTGTCGCTTAAGTGATAAGAGCATCTGATAATAATCGACATCAAGGGAATGTATTATCAGAAATGAACCGTAACTCAATGAAACTCGAGAACCGCCACCGACTATTGGCATTTTGGCCCCCGGTGCCACCAGCGCCCGCGAACCCTGGACGAAAAGCAAGAAAAAATGGCCTCTGAGAATGAAGTGCTCTTATCGCCGTAGTTATGTTTAGTTGTTGTCGTTACCTCGGTTGTCATATGGGTTTGATAGTTTTATCAGCTAATCGTTATGATACATTATCAATTGTCAACTCAATAAGCAGTTGTTTTTTTCTTGATTGCAATGAAAACACCGATCCATTGCCCTAAATACAATACACGGGTCCCAATGCAATAACAAACCAAATCATGCAAACTAGCCCTCTTCATCATCATCACCCCATTTGTGCGCCCGATATCCCCCTAATAACAGCCTAGGGAGCCCATCAGCCGTAAGTGACACACAATAACATTGGGCCGACCGACGCTAATTCTTATCAGCTTTTTACGAAATCTGTCGCATTAGATGAGCTGCGCTTGTCAATAGCATTAGCGTCTTCATGATAAATGCCCGACCGGCCTCGTTGCGGCCTAGGGCGCCCTTGGCCCTTGGTCTCTTGCAGCCTCACTGTGTGACCCAAGTGGAAACCCATGCAAAAAGAGGACTTTGAACAAATACCTAGCGTCTCTATTATTTTTTAACTTTGAAATATAAAAGATAAAATTTAATTAAAATGATTCCGGTATTGGTCATTTTAAAAATATGGTTCACGCAAAGGCGGGCTGTAGGGGAATTGCTTATGATATGATCTTTTAATGGCTTGTCTTCTCGTGACCAAACAATTTACTGATTTGTGATTCCCGATTTATCGTTCTTATATGTGAAATGTAAGCATGAGCGAAACCAACCAACATGATACATATTTTCATTTTAGACAATAAGATCAAACTGCACATGTGCATGTATGCACATTTATGACCTGCAACATTCGATTTAACACATGACAGAAGATTCACCAGTGCTTCTAATTTTACTCGTTTCCGATGCAATGAAGTTAAGTGAATTTCAAAAACTTATTGAGATGTTTGTCAAAAACTATGTGATCATTTTTTGCCTTTTGACAGGAGTGGCATGTCATCCATTACTGAAAAAACTTTATTTAGAAAAGTTCAATGATCGAAAGGTGTACCTGAGCACTGCATACCTACATTTGTAGTATTGTTTAAAAGGCAAGCATGCAAAAATAGCATTGTTGAACTACGCTGCTTGCATCTTGAGAAATCAGACGAATCAGGGTGCTTCACCATTAAAGATCGGGATATTATTATATATATTACCATCATATACGCTTCTTGTTCATTTTCACTAACATGACAATAGCTTCAGGTTTATATTTCAGTTGTACGTTTTGAACCAATCTTTGTGTAACACTAGCAAAAGTGTAATCCATAGATTTCGGGCAATGCAACCTACATTTATCAAGGGGCGCTGTGTCCGTAAGAGACATCAGGAACCACATTCATCAGAATATAAGCATGATTGCATTCGAGACATTTACATCATATCTTAAAACAAAGATGATATTGTTTTTCTTTTTAATCTAATGTTTGAAATGAAATCAAAGTAACTGTTCTTTGAATTTAAAATCCCTATTCTTATCCTAGATGCGGCACAAGATTTTTTTTTTAATTTCAATAAATACGGGTCCAGGCTGCTGCTGCTTCCCAGCTGATTGCCCAACTTCTCCCCATCGAGACACCACGCGAAAAGAGGTTTGATTGGAGACTCCAGGTCATTAGGCGTCTCGAGCCCGAAAAGGAACGAGTTCCTTTTTTGTTGAGTTTTGTGGCGATTGCCAGACTTGTGTCGCCCGCTGTCACATAGTTGGCAAATGGTGACGTACGTTGGTGGATGAGATGGAGTGACGGCAAAAAGGTGACACTGACCAGATTAGGATTCAATATAAGGGCATCTGATAGAACACAATGATTTTAAAGAGAAGTATCATCGTATAGTTTAGTAATGAAGTTATTGTGTTGCATAAATAGCTCTATTTTACTGTCCTGGTTATGAAGTACTTTTTGTCAAAATACCTTTATGTTTTCATATATTATGAAATGAAGGAGGACATTTTAAAGAAAAAATCGTTTCTGTGATTGACTTATTTCTTAAGATGATATATGTACAGTCAGATTCGAATTCATCTATTAGAAGGTGCCAAAGTATGCAAGATTGAACCCGGCTGTCATTCAGTAGATCAAGTTAAATCGACAACCAGCATCTATATTTACTATAATAAAATGTTTCTTCTAGCTCATATTTATTTGTTTCAACGCCAAATTCCTCAAGCTAACATATAGTTGCTTCATAATAACATGGCATTTACATGATAATGGTTTTGGCTGATTGTTAGCTAATGAGTATCTTTCTTCATAGTTGTTCCCAAGATTTGAGACGAATACATCTTATCACTGAACGTATAGGATTTTGTTTAGCACCTAGCCGCATTAGGAGCAACTCTTGGTCTTATATGTTCTTAAAGTCATGTAAACCATAGAGAAATTATATATGCTGCCGCTCCTTGCTGCGCCCAGTGTTACCAGCTCAATCGACGAAAATACGATTGGCTTTTTTTATCGAACGTTAAAATATATTATGATTTGGTATGGCATATCAAATGGTATATGTGTAATTTGACGTGTCCACGTGACGTTGTTCTTCTATGCTCGACTAAGAACGGCAATTTTCTAAAGGTTTCCACGCCTTTCCGAGAAGTAGCAGTATACCTTTTCCTGAACTGAAATGATTGGTTTTATAAGGTATTCGATCGACAATGTGCCTTGGATCCAACCCGAAGTGCAAGAAGGCAAGTGACCATCCATTCATAGGACCCCCTCAAACAAAACCATATCATGGCGTGCGCCGATTTCCGGACACAGGGAGAGTGACAAAGTGTGACGACACAATGGCGAAGGTGGATCACTCCGGATCTTGAAGAGAAAGGAGACGGAAGAGGAGGCAAGAGACTTTGAATTCAGACTTTGAGTCATTAGCCACAGAGAGCGAGTGCGATTCTAGGTTAGTGAGGGTCAAGTGGTGAGATTGCTTTACTTTGGATGTGTCCACATGTCTATATATATTGTATATGGACTAAATTAGCCAGCAATTTTCTCATAGACGCCAAAGGTCGTCTTAAGTGGAATGCTTTCAATATATCAGGTGACGATATCCATTCACGTTTAGCATTCATGTAAGTGCACTGTAAGAGCTAGTTGCTCAGCACTTTATACATGTACATGTAGCTACTGACAAATTATCCCATACAGCTACATTACTTGAAACCAAAAGTCAAACCTAGCTTTACTCAGAAGAAATGGATACCTACAAAACCATGACCTTGCAATCAATGGATGTCACCCAACACGACGTTGCTACAGAGCCCCCGAAATGCAACACATGTTACAGTCCAGAACCGCGTTCGTTCGCAGATGGCAATACGCGGCGACATAAATTGGCCACGCAGATTAAATCCATCGATCATTCTCAGAGCGAGTGAGGGAATGCTGGGGATCCATTTCATGCTTCTTTGCGCCTCCCTTAGTCCATAATTGGGCATCTGACCAAATTGGCACTTCTTTGCAGCAGGAATGTGTCGTCGTCTCAATAACGTGTTGATGTGTCAAGCTGACACGCAAAACAATACCAAAGTAATCTTTCTGTAAAAAAATCCAAAAGCTGCATGCATATATTCAATGGAACACT
>LQRL01046488.1:0-30667 GCA_001703475.1 Hydroides elegans | reverse complement strand
CACAAATGACCAAGGCTGTATCCCGGCGGTTAATATGTCCATTTGTCATAAATGAGATGAATGGGATGTTTCGCCGTAATCAGGGCATTAATAATGCCGCGCCACCGCTGCGGTGTGCTCAGATTCAGAGAAATTGCAACATTTTGTTACGTGAGCAAGTAACTGGAATAAGTAAAATAAATACTTACATAAACAAAATAAGGGTGTGACTACTTTGAACGTGTTTTGCGATAATTTCCCCCTAACATACCGCGTTTTTTTTAATGTTTTTTTTATGGGAAACCATGAACGCGTCTAGCTCAAAAACGCAACAAGCGTTGAGGTAGCGCTTGGAGTTTCTAAATAATTGAACCGAGAACGCGGTTTGTTTGAGGAAACGCTCAAAGTACACTCTTTTAGGGATTAAAACGTGAAATTTAATCATGGCTCCGTGTAGTGAAGTTGTCTCGGTAAGAGGGTCCGTAAAGTTAGAGTGAACGCCTGTTTTTTATTGTTTTTCGGGTATGTACCACGACAAAGGTTACTTTTCCGCTTGGACATTACGCACTATACGCATGTTACGTTTAACATTTTCCCGACTGATGAATGTGTCTAAACACTCGCGATATATCTCGCGGCCACATGCAAAAAAAAAGAAAATGGAATGCTTGAAAAGAAAACTTATCAATGTATATTTCACATCACAGTCTAGTCGCTAAAATACATACTGACCACGTTTATGCAATGAATCAACATTTGCGTGCGCTCAAGCAGAAGAGAGATTGGAGACGGAATTTGGAGACTGGGTCACAGTGTTGTCGAAGAAATGTTGATCGCAACATACGTGGATGGATTTTATGTAGCTGTTCAAAATGCGATAATGAAAACATTGATATAAGCACATGAAGGTTCCATCGCAGTCAATGCCTTTTAATGAGGCTGAGCTATTATAGCACATTGTGCATAGTTTTCTCTTGAAAGGAATTTAATCATATTTGTGACATAAAACTAAATTTATTCCTTAGACCTAAAGACACAGCCTTAAAGAACTTTGAACCCATTCTAACTATAACAATACTTAAAATCAAGAACCTGATTGACTGACATCATGAATCTCAAATTCATCATCAATAACCCATATTGGCGACAGCGTCCCATTTGTTTTACTTTTTTTCTTCTTCGTCCTCTCTTCGAATGAAGATACAGTAGGTGATAAATGAGCATCTTTGATGTGGGACCTCACAGCGGGGAGTGAGGGGGCAGGAAGGAACTACTATATTGATCAGCGCACTCTGTAATTTACGACGTTCGTCGTCGCCAAATGTATTAAGGGGGCCAATCTCTGCAAGAAATCAGTCGGGCAGGGGGAGAGTCTTAGGAATTAGCAATCTTTGATCAGTCAGTTCTGCTACGCGTTGGAATCCTCGGGTACTATAGAAATTTAAGGTCAGGTACACATGGTGGATGGAATGCGAGGGTGTTAGAAGAGCTGGCATTCAATAAGCATTCGCGGTATACAGGCAAAGATTAAGAGGGGGCGTGACGCGCGCACCCGTTCGCTCTTATATGTTATTCTAAAAATTAAATTGACGCTCCCGTTCCCTCTGATAACGCACCTAGCTCAAAATTGTCTGATTACGCGCCAGGAATGTTTCTTCAGTTATATAAACAATCTGGCTTTGAATATGAGTTGCCATTGTTCACGATCATGATTGAGGCAAAGTTTGAGCCTCAAAAATAAAACACAGAAGACATCAAGTAGCACGAAAACAAATCTCCGAAAGTGACCGCGTCGTGATTAAAAATTGAAAACTTCCTAACCTGAATCCGAAATTAAACTAATTATTAACAAAACTCCACCAAAATGGTCATAGCGTCACGACATCTTTGTTAATTGACAGGACTATAATGATTCACTAATGGATTGAAACGAAAAATAATTCTCGTCAAACGGACAATATGCGAAATCGTCAAATGTCAAATAGTTACATCATTATTGTCATAATCAAAAAGATGGTTCGATATTTTGCAACATTTTGAATCCATTCTATTTTTTCCAGTTTTCCTCCTGTATTGAAACTTTGATACCATGGCAGCCATCTCTTCCAATTGAATGCATTCCTGGGGACAAAATAACATCGGGTAGTAACACGAGTCATTGAATCTCCTTTCACGACAACCAAGAGCAACGGGCACAGACATCAGGTTACAATCAAGGAAGGAATGTCACATGAACATTTTTCAGCTCTTGGTTGCTCTGTTTCCAGGAGCAATAAAGCCGAGCATATGCAGCCTAATCCCGTCGCCAATTAAATTTCCGGCGCCACTTAGCGATTTCGCACAATGTGCCGTTACATTTGGAAGGGAAGGATGCTCCCAGCCTGTTTCAAAATAGAATTGGGGGAGAAAAAAGTATCAAGTGTATTTTCATTATTACATTGTACATTTAAGTTAAATAAATTTGCAGATTTGAATTTTCTCGCGATGCATCACATCTTGGTTAACCATACACGAGGCTCTCCAAAGGCAACCGACACTTCAATGTAATGCAGATCTACACAAACGAATATGATATTCAAAGAAGTTACATAGATCTACATGAAAGAAGTAACTGCCGTAACATAGTGGTAAAATGTGACCAAAGCTACATTTCATGTCACTATTTTCTTCTCAATCACACAAAGTCAAAAACATGAAACACTCATTCTTGGGAAATAACTGTTGCGCATGGTTTAATCATGTTGGGATGATATCGTAGAATCATATTAAAATTTACAGAATTAAGAAAGCCAACGTCCATAAGTACCTGTCCTTCGAATGACTCATTGAACTATTTCATGGAAACAATCCCATTGCAAACAACACATTTTTACTTTGTTTTGTACGACACCCTTGGTCGGATCCGCTTTAACACCACCGCTCATTTCCCTGCTCACCTCGACTAAAAGCACCCGAGTAAATGAAAATCACATAAATCAATGACATAATTAAAAGCGCGTTCGTCGCTTGAGCACATAACAGTCATCACATCCTACAGGGAGAGTGCTAATATTTCCTCAAGCAATTGACTTGATGCGACCTGTCCTTGCGGTCTCAACGAGGGGGTCCTTGTGCCGAAGGACTCTCGATTCCGCTGCAAGAGCCGATTGTGGCTAAAGAGTGATGACGCAAATATTGTGCCTTTCGCAATGTGTTAGCTGTACAATTAACAGATGTAGTAAAGGGACAAATGTTTATACGTTGAGGTGGATGACAATTCGATTCTTATACAAGGAAAAAAATCGTTATATCGTTTTTTTCCTTATATCCCGATTTTTCAACGTCTTAATACGCGGAACTGCAATTCTATAGGAATACCTACTCTCATAAAATACTACATGATTTGATTGCAATACTGCAATGGCAAATTTAGTGACGTGTAGTAGATGCATGGGGTGGTTGTGGTTTATGTAAGTTAATCTCAGCAAAAGATCAGACACTGAGTGAATTCCCATCATCTTCACACCAGATAGGACACGAGTGGTTCTTGAGAAGGGAGACATCAAACGAACATCGCTAGGGCGTTTCCAGAAAGCAGGAAGGGCGCTTATAAAGTGGGTCACAGTATCAAGAGCATGTTGCTTGGATATATTTTGACGTTTGGTATTCATTCCGTGAGATATATTATTACCCAAATACATGCGTATATGCTAAGTTAAAATACCAAAATCATGAAACAAAAACGAAAACGTATATATATACGTATATAAGGTATTTATTTGCTCTAGGGCAATTATACTTACCCTATCTAGCCTAGGGTAAGTAAACTTGTCCTAGGGTAAGTATACTTTTCCTAGGGTAAGTATACTTTTCCTAGGGTAAGTATACCTGCCATGACTGAAAAAAATCTGGACATGTATACTTACCCTGGTTTTCGGCCCTCAGAAAAGTATGTAACTAAAGTATGTAAATATCAAAACATTATACAGGAGTACCCAACGGGCCATTTTTTAAATAGTGTCTTATTTCACTGCATTTGGTCAGAAATGAATTCTGATCTACTTAAAATCTGAATTTTACTTGTATTTATTGAATGGTTTTATTCTTAATTTGCCAGCAAGGAACCCAGAAAATATCGTGCCAGCAACTTTGCACAAATTTCCCAGCAGAATAAAACATTGATTAACAAGAGTGTTGAATTTGTGCATAGTTTGAAAAAGTATCTTTTTGGGCTTTGTTATGTATATCTTATATATACAAACGCATCACAGTAATAATAATGTGCTTAACTTCTATTTTGTTGTAAATCAACAACTTTTAGACTATAAAAGACATATTTATAACTTGGGTTTTATTCGTATAAAATGCCAGGAAAATTCGAAATATTTGAAATAAAATATTTAATCTATTCTGTTCTGTGAAAATGCCAGCAAGATAGATATTTGAAAAGAATAGATATTTCACAGAATAAATCGCTGGGTACTCCTGATTATAGAAAGGTGCCATGATCCTGGTGGAACTGCTTCATCCCTTCATGACGAAAATCACCTAAGTAAGTATATACATGTATGTAGGGTAAGTATACTTGCCCTGATTTATGTCAGGCAAAGTATGTAGATGTATGTCTTACAACTTAGAAATGTGTTTGGAAATCGGACACCAAAGCTTGTATCAGATTTTTTTAGCCCCAACAAATGTCAAGCATGCATAGAATTCTACTCATTGACAGTCAGAGCTCGTTCCTTTTTCGCCGTTGCAGACATCTTGCCTTAGTCGCTGTGTCAATATTGTATCTCGCGTCTGACCCAAGCAAGTGACGTTTCAGGTCAGCTATGACGTTGCCTAATAGTCAGATGATGAGACACATGTGAAATCACACACAGCTATCCATGTATCATTTCAAAAAGAGTGGCACCAACTGGCAGTATTCTGTGTAGCGAAGTTGAGAAAAACGAATTATAAATTCAAGAGAGCTGAGTAAAAAGCATAATAATCATTTTTGACTCATAATTGGACATCTATGTGCGAATGGAACCCATTATCATGCTTTCGATTCCCAGTTGTTCCAACACTTTTGCCGAGTTCGCGTTCGCCAAATTAAATCGCCTCATTATAAAACTATGCCGTTTTTCTCCATCATTTTACCAGCTTCCATTCGCAAAACGCATGCCATTGCGTGACGTCAATGGGCATAACAGTAATTGAAACCAAGGATTCAGCATGCGATAAGATGCCTTTTTCATGGCAGCGTGCTCGCTTTTTTACACTTGGCCACAGAAGTGAGCATGATATTTGAATAGGAAACGAGGAATTAAGTGGCGCTGCTCCTTTACAATAAGGGATGAGCTGGTAGTACCAGGGTGCTTGTGTCTATGGGTATTGTTGAGTCAAGTTGAAGGTAGAGGTGCATGTTGTGACTCGCATCCTTCTATATCCAGTGTCACCACCGATTATGTCAAGAGGGGGGTCATTGAGTCATGTCTTGTTTTGAGGAATAAATCTTTTGACCTGACTTAAGTAATAATGACATAGATATTCGTACGAACGTTTTGCAATCAGCAAAACGTTTTATTGATATTTATATGAAGGGCATACATATGCAAATGCCGGAATGCCACATACCAAAGATGGAAAATCGGAAATGCCTATATGCATACATGAAAATATATCTTAACCTAAATTTGCCAGAGATAACTTTTTTCCAAATGTAAGACAATCACGTCCAAATGTCTGATCGAGTGATTTTTCAGGCGTCCGTAATCTTTCGCTCATAATGAGCAGTGACCGCATGTCATGAGCAAAAGGTTAGACCAGTGATCATGAAAAGGGAAAGGCGATGAGCAAGTTCGTAAAAGCTGTATTTTCAGCAAGAGCCTAGTCATCTACTATTACTTTTTTTTATTTCAATGAAATATTCAAGAGTAGATGTACGTAACTTATTGATATTGGACATGCTACATGTATATACATTTTAGGTAGTTAAGGCTAATTATGTTTCTTCATTTGTATAGACACTGTTTTTATTATGTGTGTGCTTTACGACACCATAGTTAACTATATGTATGTACATGTGTGCATAAAAAACTATATTATTTCCTAAAAGGTTCGTATGGTGTCCAGGAATACCAGATTGCATCATGGATGAGCCTATGTAACATGACACTCTTGTTTTTGGTTCTGTATATTGAAAAATTCTACCCTTGATAAACAGTGTTATGAATATTTTCTTATCATTTAATTGTCTTGATTTGCGTATGATTAACCAAGTGGTATTGCATCTTATATAATATTGATTGTGTAAACAAATGTTTATATCGTGCTGATTAAATATAGATCAAGGTTATGTTTATATTACTGTAAAAGGTTCAATACTGGCTTCAATATTATCTGATTTGAATCTAATTCTTTGAAATCCTTTCTATCCGGTCTATGAAATAAAGATATGCTTGAGGCTCAAAATAATCGAGCCCACACGTTCTGTGAAACGGAAATAGATGTCTATTGGGAATACAATTAAAGTCTTCATAAAATAATTCCGTAAAACCATAATACCACAACATTGCATCATTTCCTCAAATGAAATAAAAGATAATTGAAATGATATTAATTTAATTAAGATGACTACACTATTTTTGTCGTGACTATCAAGCCAATTATTGTTTTATGGGCATGGCTGAAATGAAAATAATGACTCTGCATGAAAATTCGGCTGTTTGACCCACGCCATTTTCAAATTAATTGAGTAGGGTTGAAATGTACATATTAAGGATGAATTAATACTTCATGTGGAAACACGGCAAAGTGTCATACTTATTTTTTAAAGTATTTTTTATCGGGGTAAATTAAAATCAATTCGTTTATCTTATGGATTTTTAACTTAATCCATAGAATTCTTAATCTTGGGGTCGCGGGTTCGATCCTCGTGAGTCCCTCAATATGTTTCGGTTATCCCCCCCCCCCGGCGAGCCTTGTGCTTCGTCTTTCCAACTGTGGTTATCATTAAATATATTTTTGTCATTAAATGTTTTAGTGTGAAGGGTTTTAGTCTCATCTAGCCGAAATTATAAATAAACTTGGAACAAAAACCCAAATCAAATTAATCACACGATTCCAGATGGATAATTGTTTTGTCTAAGAATGAAATTGGGTGTCGATGCGATTTTTATTTGGCTATCAAGTAGAAAATGAACATGAGCAATGCAATATTGATATATTAGCGGAAAATAAACATTACCCAAAGATGACGTCATAGATTGTGTGTATAGATGTCCAATTCTTTAAAATCTCATACATCTTCAGTTTTACTGTATTACACACGTTTAGTATTGAGATCACGTCACTTCTTTCGATTCAATTATGATTAATCGCTCTTTCATTTATGGGTTTGTATTTATAGAATTCATATTTTTGATCGATTTCAGGTTTTTAGCGGAAAAACACTTTTCTTCTTCAAAGCGTTACCGTTGATGTATCAATTAAGTATCAATATGCATGGAAGAAGTGGCTAAGTACATTATGTACTTACTTGAAACTACTTTTTGTAAACTTTAAAAAATAGGCATCGCCATTGCTCATTGTGTATAATTAAAACTTTTATTTTTGAAATTTAATCGGCTCAATATAAGCTTTTGATTAATTTTATAATTCGAAATACAGATTATGGTGCTTTCAGCGCCTCTTTGCGTCTGCGTCTGTGGAATTCAAATAGGAATATACATCTGTCATATAGTAACCCCAGCTATATTGATTCCGCTGTGGTTACTATATTCTAA
Organism: Hydroides elegans; assembly: GCA_001703475.1. Lineage (NCBI taxonomy): Eukaryota > Metazoa > Annelida > Polychaeta > Sabellida > Serpulidae > Hydroides > Hydroides elegans. The sequence continues at coordinate 22,937 of LQRL01046488.1, read as the reverse complement.
AGCAATTCAAATGCCGCAGACGCAGACGCAAAGAGCCGTTAACAGCATCATTACTCGACACAATAAAATAAGAAAGGCAAGATGCACCAAATGTAAACATGTTTATAGCGATGCACTTTATCTATAATCGGTTGTTGGTTAATTGCTCAATCGCATCTCTTTATGCCTTCCTTGGTGACTAAAGCAACTTTCTTTTTTTTGTCCGTTTTGTGCGTTTGACCTTGTGATCCTCATACACAATGTTCTTACATCTGTATTATTGGAACGACTCTTTATATTTATTTCGCAACGCTGCACAATAATTGGTAACACATTGGCCATGATCATAATTGTCAGCAATAACAGGTAGACCGAATAAATAACCTGGACAATGCCTATTCATAATGTATTTGTAAACACATTAAGCGTCAGTGGATCGCTTGTAATGTATCATGCGTACGCTTTCTGTACGCAACTGTAATGTTTTCCTCTCAAAAATGCTGTCTCACCATTTCGTTTGCATTGACTTGTTGACGAAATCTTGCTACAATGAACCAGCAATGTGTCAACAACCTTCGAAGGAACTCACAAAACAAAACCAAAAAAAAAATATACGATGGCGTTGGTGGATGACAATATTATGTGCGATTAGAAGTGATGTAATATCAGCTAATCCAGGATTGTTCATTTACCCCCGCGTTATTGTTTTAGATGAAGGTATAAGTCATTTGTTTACAGGTTGTTGCCGAAAAGTACCTTTAGACACTATATAGTCCACATCATATACATGGGTGCTCGGATACATGGGTACGTGGGCGTAAATTGGTCATTTATATAGCAAGAAAATTAGCAATGATAAAGTAAAATGCAAGATGACAAAACATTGCTACTTTTTAATATTACATATCACAAATAGGATCTACCTACTCGTTTTGCAAATAGAATTAATCAGGTTAAGTTTGAAACAGCCATGGTTAAAAAATCAAATAGTAAAATTAGTTTTCTGCAACATTTTCAAACGTGGCTATGTGGAACCTATATGTATTTCAAGAGAAATATTGCTTTCAACTGTTGAAATAACAAAAATGTTGTTTTTATTTATAATAAGAAAAAAAAACACGATTATTTACAATAGACGAGCAAAAACAATGCCGAGCTAACAATTTAATTTGTGATGCATATAAACCCCCGTCGGTTGCGCGCAAGTGGGTGGGATTATGAGGGAAAAGAGCGGTGATATTACTTGCGGATTGCGGCACAAATACCTCTAATTCCAGACATTTAACCCCGGCAACATTATCGTTAATGGCGGAAGCGATAGCGAAAGGACCATCAAGCGCGATCATTATGTGAAAATTGCCTGTTTTATGTCTTTCATAGAATCGAAAAGATGAATTACTATGAGCGATTCCACGAGCACTGACGTCTGCTCGTACTCTAGAACATTGCAATTGAATGTTGGTACAACTGGTATTTGGTTTTGTTGACATTTCAGCAACACTAGAACATTGCAATTATTAAGATTAATAAGCATGAACACAAAAACGTATATTAATTAAAAGCGTCAATGCTCAACATTTATGTGTGCTGTTCCCTATAGGTTTTAATATTTAAAAAAAATGGACATAAGCAAAATTGCATTGCAGAGCTATTTAAGGCATCATCATCATAAGCCATCTAAATATAACGACTTCTTATCGTCATACATACCCATTGACACTTATAATAGTTCAGTGAACATATACCAGAAATTGTAGGTGGGAATGTAATTCAGAATCAAAGTCAAAATCATTTGTCAGCCAAGAGAACAATGTCCATGTCTCAGTGCGTATGTCTGTGTCGCAATACAACTGGTATTGCAGACGCATACGTCAATGAATCGAATCGGAAAATGTCCGTCTAACAGATGTTGGATACAAGGGAGTGTTTGGAAGAATTGGATATGATTGGTTTGAGCAAGGCCGTTTCACACGATATTTTCTATCATCTGAGTTGTAGTTGTTGTTTTTTTTTAATGGTTAAATGTTAATTAGATATAATATTTTCGAAAATATTGAATATTTTGGCATGAAGCAGAAGTCAAACATACATCCCTACCCTCGAACCCTATTAGGTGTAACATTCGTCATGACGATTTAATTAATTTAATGTAAAAACAATGATTATTTGTTTATCTATCACCTATATTCGAATCAACAAATCATCACATCCTTAGACCACACTACCATTATCGTGTGTTAATTATATTTATCCGCACCTGAAAGTATATCCCAGAATCCCACCCGACCCCCATTGGCTACCGCGTCACCACTGTTCTGGTTAATTGGTTGCCCGTTCCGGATGGCTGAACATTATGAGTCAATATGGCTTCTGCTCGAACGCCTTGATTCGCGTCGGGACCATAGGAACACCAGTGGAATATACGCAGGTGATTAATAACAAGAGATCAATTAGCAGATAAGCCAAGTTAGCTGTTAAGTTAATTTTGTTGGCTGGCCAATACCAATTTACTATGATAAAATGCCAGGACATTATCGCATTTGTTTGTGTGTTTATGAAATATAAAGATGGCATTGGATAAACTATTTCAATTACTTATTAATATTACTGAAGAAAAACAATTAAAAGCGAAATTCCTCATTGGCGGATTTTTACATCGGATATACGCTAGTTACATTCCAGGGACCCGCTATGATATTTTAGCCGCGATGTGTTACACAACCCACCTTTTAAGTGCACCTTGATCCCCGACTTACCCTTATTAATTTTACATCTCGCCCTAGGACATCCCGAAAAGTGATGATCATGCGACAATTATTTGAAAATTGAACAATAATTTTAAATATCATTTATCTGATTATTTTTTAAATTGTTCTATTATACGTAAAGCATGATATTCTGACGAACTTTACGGATTGTTTACTTTGAATTTTGAAGTATTGAAAAGGGATGGTTAGATATGATCGCTGTTTCGATAATGCATATCCATTCTATACATTTGCTTAACTTACATTTGCTAAATTTGCTCTCATACAAATTATTTGAGCAAAACATTTTTTGACGGGAACTAAACTTCCACCCTTCCTAAAAAAAATAAATTAGCTTTAGAAAATGTGTCACGGTATAACCCACATTTATTCCAATTACGCTTTAATGAAGACTTTGATATACGACACATCGCTGCTACTTTGTTCCAGAAACTTCAAAAATAACATTTTTGCACTGGACGCCTAGTGGAGCTATGAGAAAAATGAAGTTCATTTAAGTAATTAAATTATATGTTTTATGATGGTTCTTCATACATGTATTTAATGATTATATTTAATAGAGTTTCGCTTATGTAATACACATGATATATCGTGTAGCGAAACAAGCCTTTTATTATTTTAGATATTTCATTTTTTTATATGTCGAATTATCTGAATACCATGAACTAAAAAACAATAGTATTTTGTATAATTGAGCACATGTCATTTCAGGTTATTCATTTCTCTTGAAAATGTCGTTATTCATTTACGGCATGTTGTCAAAATCTATGCCACTATTCAACGGTGCAACCATAGGAGTTTTTTTTCAACATTATTAATATATTCATAGTTCAACCAATAGCGCTCATATATAATATAGAATCAGAATAGCAATACTATTGTGAAATTAATGTTCGACATCAAACTACTACTTACTTCTTCTCGCTGTTTCATCAGGGCAAGCATCAAAGAGCTATGGTATCAACAAAAACGAGCAACTGAGGTTTAAAAATCAGGGCTTCAGTTTTGTTCCATTAGTCCCATCGGATAAAAAGTAGGGTTTTGCATCCGCATGTATATACTAAATGGAGCAAAAATCATAACGTGTAGCGATTGAAGGAGTCCGTTCAAGAAAGGATTAATTTGGTCCAAACCACAATTATGCGCATGAATAATATACACTGGCCATCCATTCATATCATAATTAGGAACTTTCAGTTGGATCAACGCTACAAACTCAAACTATTCTTTAAATATATATATATATATTTATATAGCCAAATTCAATTTTGTTTAAAAGACAGCAAAAACGTCTTGCACGGAACCTTCTAATCTGGGCACAGCCAAAATGGGTCAGAAAGAGAGAGCGCACTTTGGTTAATAAGCGCTACACACACACGGATGGCTTGATTCATTAGAAACGTCAATGTTTTTCTTTTTTCGTTTCCTATTCCAGTAATTCTTTTACCGGGTTTTGATTAAAAAATGTAAACTGGATTAGGGCAGCTTTTATTAAGGACACTCTGTACTTTATCAACAGCAGATATTCGTCCAGGGAAAAAATAGTTTATGCGCTTAATAATATCTGATGGAGAAAATTTGCAATGACTTTTATAATTTTCAAAATAAAATATTTGATAGAAAATGTTAAAATACTATATATAGAATGGCAAGTTCAATATGTTCATTATTTTTGTTAAATAATAAAATAGGTTATGCTGTTGTCAGTATTACATAAAGTAATTCCTTCTTGAATTTCCTACTTTGTATTCTCGATCCAAATAATTATAGTTGATATTATTCTCACATTAACTCACTCAGTGAGTTGTCTAGTGGGTTGGTCATAAATATGTATTTAATGTGTAGTTTTATTAGATAATTATGTCTTACTTATCTTATGAAAAAGCATTTACCCAGAAGTAATTTATCTATTTTTTATTAATTGTATGTAAACCCTTATTTCGACATCTGCCTTATGCATGCATCGTGTCATATATAAGCATTAGTTCCACTTCGCCAACTTAAGTGTTGCGCCACGGATCACATTAACACAATTCAGCATATGCCTACCATCATCTAACCGAACAAAATTCGAAAAACTGAAACGCCTATCATGCGAACCTTTCCCTAGAATATCAAGACTGTTTAAACAAGCAGACCACGAAAAAACGGGAAGACGCGAAGAAAGTAATTACGTCTGAAAAGACAAAACATAGTATGTGCTCCTAAGCATCTTAAGCAAACTCCAATTTCGAGGTCTATAAACAAAAAATAAGAAAGAATTTGAACTTACACAAACTCTCGTTGTATTTTTCTGCGAGTTTCTTCTCTGCATTTTGGCGTGGATACCAGAAGAATTCCGAGGTGTTCGAGAGATAGCCTTGAGGATAAACAACCGATAAATCCTTGACCAGAATTTCTCCCGATTTATTGCCCATCCGATGGGCGAACGGACAAAATAATTTATAATCCTTATACTCATACTCGTCGTAACAGTTTCCCGCCGCAAATATATGATCATCAGATTCGAGTAAATTCTTGACTTGCGAGTAGAGAAAGAACTCGGAATCGAGTAGCTCATTATCAACCCCGCGCCATATTTGAGTCAGAAAATTGGCGCGATTGACCGCCGACAGCGCCTGCGACTTGAACTTATTGACCCCGAACTGCGTAATAACCCCGTCGCCAAGACTCTTCTCCACCCCTGGGTTGCAGTTCTCTTTGTCCGACTCGTACATCTCGACGCGACTCAGAAACTCATCGATGACGTCACGAACGGGTTCGTCCTCTTCCGAATTATCGTCTGCTTCCGCCGCGTTGCCGTGGAGATCGTCCGTTTCGAGTTTCGTGACGTCATTTGGGGACTTAAAGGCGACGAAATTGAAGTCCTCTAATTCGGCGTCCTCGCCCGGGTCTTGGACGCCACTTCCGTATTCCAAGACGTCGTCGTCAACGACGGCTTTGCCATAGCAACACTGGAAGAATGCTGCTAGGAGCATCAAGGTGCTTTTTGAGTGCATTGTCGTCCTTATGTTTTTACATTTGATTCCGCGTCCTATGTAACCATGGATTCATATTCGGAATTCAAGAAGGTAGTCGCTGCATTGTTTTTATAATCATCGATACAGGTGTTGCTATCCAATGCTAATAAACGTCCCGAACGCTTAATTAGGTTTGGTATGGTAATCCGCGATAGAACCTGCTATTAGTTCAGTTCCTTTGTTTCCCAGGCACTGGAAAAAAAATCAAACACGTATTGATAATGAAATATGAACCATAACGAGAATAGTGTAAAGGCATGCACAATGAAAATAAAATCATAAAAGCATATCATTTATCTTATTCACACATACATTTTTCATGAAACACCTCATGACAGTTTAGGTTTTTTTCTCGCTTTAATCATCAAATGTCGAGTGATGAATAATGGATTTCATTAATTCTGTTTTGTTCCAAAAATACTTAACATCATTAATCCCGTGAGGAAACTAAATTAAATATAGTAACAAAAATAAATATGCAGAGGATATTAAAATGATGAATATCTCTAATTTATTCAATTAAAAATAGAGCCGCAACGCTTAGCAAATTAGAAATAGAGTTAAATGTAAATTTTGAAATTGTATCAAATCAATCGGATGCAAGGTGAAGTTTGACTTAAATAGCTCAACGCTCTTATAAATCATTTTAATGTCATTCCTTTTAATTCGACATAGCCTGCATGTGTTTCTTGCAAATCAATCATCTCTGTCACCATTAAAGTCGTTTACGGTGTTTTGTTTTTGAAAATGTGTTGCCTTTACAAATTGTACTTTGAAAGTATTGATTAATAATCTTGTTAATTGCTTTGTCCGCACTGGGATGTTAATCTTAAAGTAATCGAAGCGAGTCCGTGGTTGTTATAGTGTCTACTTTACAGTTTGTAATTATATTATTATACTTAAACTCACCTGCGCTACACATTTAAAATGAATTAATTTGAGTGTTTCTTATAGGATCTGTTTATTGAATTGCTTTTAGCACTGTTCGCGAATCAACCAAAGTTTCAAATCCTAAAAAATCTTGAGAAAAAAAACAGAAATTAAATAACCCGAATGCTCTAATCACTTTTAGATTGTTAATTTTAAAACTTGATCCAAATTACTTTTTTTTGGCCAAAATTTACATATTCAAACGACAATATCCATACAATATATCCTTGGCATTACATATCAGCAAAGCAACATATCATATGTTTTATTCCCGCATTTGATATCCTTACTCTCAAACCTTCGTCTCTTATTTTCTCTTCCTCTTTCCAAGAACATATAAATGGCATTTCCAGTTTCATTTGCCGGACCCTATGCTTCTGGCAGCAACTTTTAACTTGTCTTTTACTGACAACATATACTCTGCCTCTCTCCTCCTTTTACAATGTCCCCGCTCTTGCTCGCTGCTCAAATTTCCCTCCCCTGAATTTCCCTCCGCGTGGTGGCAGCAGCGTCGCTTGGAAAGACCGTCTGCTGCAAAATGTCCTTTTATTGGTTTCCCTTTTAGGGGACTGAAAGGGAGCAGAAATAGGTGGAGGAATGTGACCCTGAACGATGATGTAATGAAAGGTTTATATATTTTAATAAGATCAAATATATGTTATAAGTTAGCGATCACCTTACTACTCATTTTTCGAAAAGTTGCAACATTTTCAATACAGCTTGCTGGATATAAGAAAATAACAATTCTTTTAAAACGATTACTTTTCTGCCAGCTAGAACAAGAAGCAAAACGAAAACTTGAATATGAATTTAAAGGGTAGTTTGTTCTTCGATCTTCTTCTAGGAGTTTGTGGTTTTGAGTAAATCAAATTGAGCTAATTAATGCTCAATATCCTATATATAACACACAGATTTAAACAGCTAAAAATATGATTTATCTTAAGACAATTCACTTTTCATTGCAATTTGCAGGTTCGTGATATTTATAGATTTTAACACCAAATACAGTTCACACCTTTGTCATTTCATTTGTTCTAAATTTATATTAAGTATCTCGTATTAGAAATTTACTAGACACCTTAATGCTGTAATTTGAAAATAAGCTCACAAAAATAACCCCACCATCTATTTCATACTGCAGTTGCTGTACTTTAATCACCCAACTCAAAGTTAAGAAATTACAAAAGAATGCTATCTACACCATTGAGTCATTTGATAAAAAATACTTTAATGTTACGCTGCGGATTAGAAAAAAAAACATATCTTTTTTTTTTCGTTCAGTTAGGAGCTCCGTGTATGTCTTTAACAGTTTGTTCCGTTTGTTTTCTTGCAACGGAAAACAAGACGAGTAAATAAAGGGCAACGATTTTCTCGCAATGAATAGGAACTTTCGTGTTTACACCTACCGTTTTTCAGCAACATTTGATGCTTCGACAAGTGTTTGTATTGCAAAGGTTTCATGTTTATTGACCAATTTCGTTTGACGAGCAATTGGCGAAATGTTTTTAAGGCATGTTCTTTTACGGTCGATTGACGGCATTCGGTTAACGCGAGGAGATAGGGTGTCGATATTTATTTTTCAGTTGAAAAACCTTGTGTTTATCTTAACTCTTAATGGAAGTTTAGGCTATTACAGGAAATGTATACATTAGCTGATCGAATCTGTTTCCCTCTATTTGTCCATTTCAATCTACGATAGGATTAACGGTATAAAATATTTAAGGAGTATAATGCATTATAGTAGGCTCTGATATCATTATCTTTTATATCAGGTCCAGGTCTTAATTGGTGCAAAATATGAGATTTGGACATTTTGGCCCCTACCACTTCGGCCCCGATTGGTTATTTCTGCCCTTTACGGAAAATACACTTTGGCCCCTCGTGAAAAGTGTCAAGAAACAGCTGAGAAGTACTGCCCAATACTGCCCCTTGTAGTGTGGATCTGCCCTCGTGGTACAACGTCTTGTTTGTGTGTCCGAATAAAACGCCGCTCTATTCAACTTGCTTTATTATTTCCAATATTATTTCCTTACTTCTTATTATCATCAATCCGCATCTGACGAGCACAGAATCTCGACTCCTATTTATACCATTTCACACACATTCTAGAACATACCATAACAAAGAACATGCTACGTAGCACGTACACGGTCTACTTAGTACAGATAAACATATCAGTAATAATCACGTACACGGTCCACTTAGTACAAATAAACAACAATGAACGTTATTATATGCATGTAGACAATATAGAAGATTCGAGAATACACATATCTTGACAAAAAGACACTTCGGTCCCTAGCAGAAGACCCTTCGGCCCCTCGCAAAATACACTTCGGCCGTCATAAAATACACTTCGGTCCCTTAATTTGACATCGATCCCTTCGGCCCTTTCGTATTATATGAATTAAATGACAGCTTTCAAACCAATTATATGTCATGAAATGTTAAGTTAATCTAATTATGCGCAATGTAGGTCCAACATGATCATATTCCTATTATTTATTTTCATTTTGTAGAGTTTTAGTAAAAGGGTATAATTTGTGTTCCACATTTAACATTTAATATAGATGCATGTGATTTCATCAACATGAGAATTCCTTGTTATAAGATATCGATATGTAAACATATATCTTACAACAGTTTTCTCCTAAAACCTTGTTAATTTACGAAAGTAAATAGTTTTTATATTGTTTGAATATTTGCCTCATCTTATTTTTGAAAAAAAACATAAACACAATATTTGTCTCGACACCTAAATGGCTTTCCTTGTCGTTATTTTACTTACAGTTGTATTCATGTGACATCATTTTATTATGAAAAATGAACAAAAATATATAATCGGCTTTCATTAATTTTCTCTGGATAGTCACACCTTAAGATGATATGATGTGCTGTTTGCTTATAACATACCAGTGATGCTTATTACAATTATTTATTGTTTATTCTATTTTCGTGTACATCAAACTTTTAAATGATTATGCATCAAACAATTTTTATTCACTTCGTACATTTACAAAGTAATTTTCATCCGTGAGATATCATGGGGAAAACATTATCAGATGGGTCTTTCGTTAATGGTATCGATTATCATGTGTTTGTATATGCATTTAATGGAATGATAACACAATTTTGAAACGTACTGAAAAACCAAGTGCGAAATCAATCCCAAAAAGCTAGTTAACAAAAATACCAAGTGTGCAAAGCTGTAGAAATTATTCTTCATCAAAAAATGCTTTTGTAATATTGAATCATATAAACCGTTAGTTAAAACAACAACAATAAGTACTATATTCCAAAATAATATGACGAATGTGTAAATGTTATAGCAAACCTTTGATTTCAGGGAAACTAAAGTTTTGTTAGCGAAGGATTTATTTTTGTGCGCAGTTAGTAAAAAAATGATTTATTTATACTTCTTAAACATACCTTATTTGTGGTTTGCCCTCTAATTAATATGCTTTATCAATATTTTGATCCAATGTGTGTTTGTGTAAAGCATACCATCAGAGATAATCATCCGTGAGAAGTGTCATGATCTCATCTTTGGAATTAAGTGGGTTATTTGGATTTTATCATTGAACTTTAAAAAATAACTTAACTAGTAAGAATACCTGTAAAATATTGCTATGTATCGGTATCAGTTAAACTACAACTTAAAGTCAAACAAATAACATAACGACGCAATATGCTTCAATGACCAGAAACAATCATCTTTTGCCAGCAAAAGTATAGTTTCGATGAAAATTAAGGTTTTGCTCTAACATACACCTTATATCTTTAGTTTAAAAAATGGATAGCACAAACCTTATCGAAATTCCGTGTTCCCTATGGCACCACAAGATCAAGGTTACATTGAGGTCAGTTTAATGGTTACATTAGGCATAAGGCACAACAAAGCAAATAACGTTTTGGTGGCGTGTCTACCGCTTGCTTAAAAATTATATGAACGAGTGCAAGAGTCGATTGGAGCCCCTAGGAGCGCTTGAACGAATCTGGAGCATTGCATTGTCAGCCTTCCTGAGGCCAGAAACAAAGGTTTCTCCCGCCTGTCTCTGGTATTATAGTGGTACTATCATAATCATTTCGAATTTAAGTGCCTCTTAGGTGTCAAATCAGGGTATCCAATTGGGCGGTGATATGACTCACGTGATACGTACGTATAATTACTAGTTAATTTAGGTACGTAAATATGAGAGGTTCCGACAATCATTTGACGATTTCATTACCCACCTTTGACGGAAGTAAAATTATATGTTACTTGGTCGTGCGTTTATTTACGGGTATAACTTTTCGACTGCGTGCTGAAATGCAGAATGGCTAGTTGACTTGCTGAAGATGCACTAAGTAATTAGTTTCCATTTCTATAAGACAAATCACTCCCATATTAATCAGCTGCATGCTTTCTTCAGTAAAACTTTATGCTTTCAATATATAATTACCACAAGAAAAAAAAAACATTTTAGAGAAAATAGCAATATTATATATAAACACAGATAATAAAATTGATGCCATCTTAAGTTGTTAGCTTATCGATTCTAGAGAACAAGTCTAGCTGATCAATAATTCATATCAATTACATCTTTGTAAATGATACTGTAACTGATAATGTCTTATCTGCCCGGCTAGCTCAGTCGGTAGAGCATGAGACTCTTAATCTCAGGGTCGTGGATTCGAGCCCCACGTTGGGCGATCATTTTGACTTTCGACTTATTTTCGATATTTGAAAGGTAAAAGGCCACGCCGTCTTTTTACTCACATCCTTAATTACAACGTTTTCAATATTTTTTTTTAATTTGTTCATAGATTTCTCCTTAACCCCCGGTTTGGAACAAGAATGATATAACATTGTTTATTTGAATGGTGATTTGACTCGTGAATAATTACACAGCTTTATGTAAGCGGTAAGCGTATTTGGCATCATGTCGTGTTTTCAGTTCCATATCAGTAATGTATATAGTTTTTTATATAATAATGAGGAGTAATAGCTATTCTTTCCCGTGTGGTCTAGTGGTTAGGATTTCTGGTTTTCACCCAGGCGGCCGGGGTTCGATTCCCCGCACGGGAGTCTAATAATTTTTGTTTGCTTTTTGTTGGTTATGAACTATCATTATCTAACAAGTTTAATGAAATCTAGAACTGCAGTTAATTTAATCAAGGAAATAAGTTACATAACTTTTACATAGATCAAATTATACAAATTAAAAATATAAGTAATGCCTGCCACTTTTATACAAACTTAGTAATCAAATGCTAATAATGATTTATATATAAACGTGTATTTGTCTCATATATAATCTTCTTAATCAAGCCGATATGTGAAAAATGTTAAAACATAAAGATAACTCAGAAAATATCAAAAGAACAAATCAAATCATCGATAAACTAAGCAAACAATCAAATGAGCTTTCCATTTCTATAAGACAAATCACTCCCATATTAATCAGTTACATGCTTTCTTCAGTAAAACTTTATGTTTTCAATATATATTTACCATACCAAAAAAATCTAAAAGAAAATAGTGATATTATCTATAACCACAGATAATAAAATTGATGCCATCTTAAGTTGTTAGCTTATCGATTCCAGAGAACAAGTCTAGCTGATCAATAATTCATATCAATCACATCTTTGTAAATGATACTGTAACTGATAATGTCTTATCTGCCCGGCTAGCTCAGTCGGTAGAGCATGAGACTCTTAATCTCAGGGTCGTGGATTCGAGCCCCACGTTGGGCGATCATTTTGATTTTCGACTTATTTTCGCTATTTGAAAGGTAAAAGGCCACGCCGTCTTTTTACTCACATCCTTAATTACAACATTTTCAATATTTTTTTAATTTGTTCATAGATTTCTCCTTAATCCCCGGTTTGGAACAAGAATGATATAACATTGTTTATTTGAATGGTGATTTGACTCGTGAATAATTACACAGCTTTATGTAAGCGGTAAGCGTATTTGGCATCATGTCGTGTTTTCAGTTCCATATCAGTAATGTATATAGTTTTTATATAATAATGAGGAGTAATAGCTATTCATTCCCGTGTGGTCTAGTGGTTAGGATTTCTGGTTTTCACCCAGGCGGCCGGGGTTCGATTCCCCGCACGGGAGTCTAATAATTTTTGTTTGCTTTTTGTTGGTTATGAACTATCATTATCTAACAAGTTTAATGAAATCTAGAACTGCAGTTAATTTAATCAAGGAAATAAGTTACATAACTTTTACATAAATTAAATTATACAAATTAAAAATATAAGTAATGCCTGCCACTTTTATACAAACTTAGTAATCAAATGCTAATAATGATTTATATATAAACGTGTATTTGTCTCATATATAATCTTCTTAATCAAGCCGATTTGTGAAAAATGTTAAAACATAAAGATAACTCAGAAAATATCAAAAGAACAAATCAAATCGATAAACTAAGCAAACAATCAAATAAGCTTTCCATTTCTATAAGACAAATCACTCCCATATTAATCAGTTGCATGCTTTCTTCAGTAAAACTTTATGTTTTCAATATATATTTACCATACCAAAAATACATCTAAATCTAACCCAACAACCCAAACGATAAACGATAACCGCAAAAACGTTAACCGATAAGCGATAAACTTTAACCGCAAAAACGATAACCTATAACCGATAACCGATAAACGATAAACGATAACCGATAAACGATAAACGATATATTTGTGTGATATATAAATAGCTTCACTGTGAGTGCTTATCATAACCACTAGAATGCCTAGACTATCAAAGGAGTTACAAAAAGCTGCTATCCATCTGAAAGATGATGGGTATTCTTCCTCGAGAACTAAGAATACGTTGGAGGACCAAGGACATTTAATATCAACAGGATGTCTTTATGACCTGTTCAACATGTTTTCGCAACATCATCAAAATGAAGATTTCAAAAGAAATCCCAAGTCTTGCAAGATTGACGCCACCCGTGAGGAGATGATGATATTGTTAACTATGCCCTTATTTCATTGAATATGTCAAGAAACTATTTGCATTATCAAACACATTGGTTATATAAAGCGTTCAAATACCTCATCATAATATGTCACTAGCGAGAATATAACAATAAACATGGGAACATTTCGCTAAACACACTGGGGTTCCCAACTAAATTTACAGTGTTCCAATGAGCCGTGTTTACATTTTTGGCCACATTTATGCAAAAACAAATCACCTTAAAGCATACATGTATACTCGTCCAAATCCATTGACCACAACCGCTAACCGATAACCGATAAATGATAACCGATAAACGATATGCGATATACGATAAACGATAACCGCAAAAACGATTACCGATAAACGATAACCAAAGAATTTTGTTGGGTTAGAATCGCGCGTCACTGTGTACAGGTTTAACATGGAAATTTACTACAGTAAAGGCCATAAGTGTGGACTTTTTTGTTTGGACTAATATCTATCATATTTTGAGAAATATTTTTGTTCTTTTTAAATTCTAGAATAGTAGACTTACCATTTATCAATAAATAAAACAACAGGCTGTTTCGGGATCTTGCATACTTTATTCACAATTTAACTTTTCCCGAGGCAGGTTACACCCCCAAAAATGACAAAAGTCATAATGCCCTCAGTACTTGGTATGCGATCCCATGGATCTCACACATGCCTCAGTGCGTCTTCGCATCGACAGCACACACTTGTCCAGATACGCCTGGGGAAGATCATTCCATTCCTTTATCAAGGCTTTCTACAGGTCTTGAAGTGTGTCCTCCGGACGGATCCGTAGAGATATGCGTCTCTTCAAGATGCCCCACACATTCTCGATAGGGTCCATATAAGGACTCTTTGCGGACCACTCGATTCGCTCTATCCCGTGATCCTCTAAAAAGGTATCCATTATGTATAAAGCAAAACTATACAGAAAAAAAATCATGAGAACCTTTTAAGTCTTGCATGTAAGTCTCCTTTGCCTTGCCGATAGATTTTCGATTAGCCTATCTTCGGCGTCAGTCGTGACTTTGGGCCTACCACTTCGAGGCTGGTTCTTAACATCCCCGGTTCTTATAAACTTTAATTTAATTTTAGAAACAGCAGACCGATGAAGCCCATGCTGATGGGCAATAACTCTCTGTTTAAGACCACTTTGCAACTTGCCAATAATGATGGCTCTCTGAGTTTGAGAAATTTCATTTACGCCAAGTCGTGGCATTTTGATTTGATGATTTAAAACAAATGTTGATCAAGATTATTATTAATGAATTGCAAAAGAAACCAAAAGGTACTGTACTCACCAATGTGTGAAAAACCCCATAGATTCTAATGAATATCTTGCACTCTAGTTATAAGACTTGGTTATTTTAAGAACAGTGGTTACACATAGACTTCTATCAAGTTCAATGCACATAGGCACGTTTGTCATTTTTGGGGGTGTCGCCTGCCATGGGAAAAGTTAAATTGTGAATAAAGTATGCAAAATCCCGCAACAGCTTGTTGTTTTATTTATTGATAAATGGTTAGTCTACCATTCTAGAATTTAA
The DNA here is from genome assembly GCA_001703475.1 of Hydroides elegans. Lineage (NCBI taxonomy): Eukaryota > Metazoa > Annelida > Polychaeta > Sabellida > Serpulidae > Hydroides > Hydroides elegans. The sequence goes on along the minus strand of LQRL01046488.1, from coordinate 7,714 downwards.
AAAGAACAAAAATATTTCTCAAAATATGATAGATATTAGTCCAAACAAAAAAGTCCACACTAATGGCCTTCACTGTATGTCACCTCAGCATTACCGAGACTTGCTCACGTCTATAAGGCGATGATTAAACAATAGATTTCTTTAAAAGTTTGAAATACAACGTAGAACTATTGTTTTACCCCTTGCTACCTAAAAGAAAAAATAGTATGGTTGGGATTCCTGTCTAGTGAGGAGACTCTCTTTATATATGAAATTTTCTTTTTAATCAACTCGTATCTTTACAATTCCTTCAGCAGCAAGATATGTGTTGGTCTTGAAAACAGGTTATGAAATATATTTTAGGAATACAATATCAACGTCGATTTCAAACTTGATGAATGAATCAAGATCATTTAAGAATCATTTTATGAACTATTAACACTTGCAGTATTTTCTTTTTTAAATGAAATCGCCGAAAAACATCGATCAAGGAACAGACATCGTCCAAGGTGATGTATGTTTCCTACTTGTGTTTACATAGATTCATTCCCCGATCGTTTGGTCAGAAATCATTTCTTTGATTTGTAAATGTAGTCTAGATTTTTTATAACATAAAATCGTATTTTTTTGTAATTTTTAATAAAGAATTAACAATGTATACTGGCACGGCAAAACTTTGATTAATTTTGTTGATAATACACTTCGAATGTTTTATTAAGGTAAATTGCCCCTTGACTATTTGCAATTCCTGTAATGCATAACATTGAAAAACTCCGTTTCTTAGTTCTTATGTAAGTGATATTGACGCTTTTAATTAAGAGTAAATCATTTAGCTTTGAGGTGAAAAATAGAAAATCGTTTGATTCTGCCATATGCCAATTAAAAGCACATTAAAATTAAGGCATGAATAAACAAATGTTGTTTTTGGAAGCAATGAGTAAATTGCATAGAAAGTTTCCCTTACATATAAAGTTATATGTTAGAGGCAATTTAGCAGTTGATGTTGATTATTTTGTGCTTTCGTTCATACAACGATATTGGTGGAGATAGTGTTGGAACAATTCAATAAAAACAAAGTCAATTGAATTCTTTCAAAATATTTGCCAGACCACTTACTTTGATATTGTAGTATTTAAGTCAATTTATGTTCATATCTAAACAGCAAAAATGTTAAGTGTCATCTTCTTAATTCTTCTATTTATAGCTTAAACTAATACTGATAATACAGTTTAGGTTGTAAAAGATAATAGGTTTCATGTACGCCGGTGAATAAAATTGTTACATATTATAATTGTATGCCGCAATATTACAAAACCTTATAAAACTGTCCCAATGACTAAGATCTAGTTCCGTTGTCTTTGAAATATTATCTTAATATGTACTCGATGGAAGCACGTAACGTTCAATTTCCTTTTCAGAACGTTTTGGGTGATTAATCAATTCATAGAATGAAAATGAATTACCTTCACAGTCATAGGCGCTAATTACGTTGTTTACGTTAAAATCGAGAACTTGTTGCACTTAGTTTGAATCCGTTTTCAATAATTATCTAAGCAATTTTTCGCTGAATCCGAACAAAATAAAGGGGTGTCAATGTCAAATCATTGTAATAATTATGTTGTGCAAAATAATCATAGATGGGTACGTTCATTATGTGTTCGCTTACACAATTCAATGTTACGTGCAATTTAAGTTCACGTATAAACTATTTTTCATGCCTTAGCTTTACAATTTCATAGCTGCAATGTCAACTTGTAAGGGCAGCATTTCGTTGGCATACTATCATGAAACGCGAAAAAACACGAAAAGATAATATGAAGCGTGCTCCTTTTGAGACATCCATGTTTATATAACATTTTTTTATAAATGTAAGATGAATGCATATTCCGGTGCAAATTACACTGTATTCTTTGTATGATGAAGATATATAAACTTGTTCATATCACCGCAATAACATGGGTGATGATTTATTTTGTTCCGTTTTTATAACTCGGCTAATTTCATTTCCAGTTTCGCAAAAGCCACCCCTCAATAAATATCGCCTTTATGACCCCAATACATGCAATAGCCATCAGTTCTAATTAAAAGGCTACGATGTTAATATCTTGTAAACTACAAATTATGAGTAAATGTAGGAATGTTACACATGAGATACGGTTCATATATTCATCATAAGTGTTTATCAAGTTCCCATCTTTGATGAAACAACAGATGAAAGTGATATTAATGAAGTATTTTTTTCTTGCAATTTATTATTTCTGACGCATGAACGTGTTCAGGTATATATAGACCATTCTATTCAACGCGCATATGCGCATACTTATTATTGAATATAGTTTGAAATATTTTAGATTGATAATGAATGGTGCCCAAAAGAAATACCATCTATGCTACCTTGGATAGTATTACTGCCTAATGGTGCGAGCGAGCACTTCAAAGAAAATTACTTTTATCTAAATATATTGAATTTGATATATTATCCTTTTCCATTCATTTGTAATTTACGAAACCCCCATGCGCAATAACTGCATATGTAAATATAACTTATTTTGTTCTTATGATTTACAGGTCATTATGTTTATCGGTATAATTCTAACAATAATTGTCCCATTGCGAGTAGAAGTCGTGTGTTCTGTACCACATGGATTTTTTCTATATTTTGAAGCTGCATGAATATAGAGAAACTCTGTGTAAAATCAGATGACTTACACATAAAGAGAGCAATTGATCTCAGGGGCTGATTAAAAATATTGAACTGGGGGTGCCAATGGATTAAAATATTGGACAAGAGTGCCGCACCTGTCTTCTAAATTCACGCCTTGGTGTGGTAAAGGGATTAGACGGTGGTTATGTAAATCATATGTTTTAATGTAGCAGAAAGGAAAACATTTTTAACGATTCTATATAACCATCCATCGATCCCTATTATTAATGTCCAAAACATCTTGACCTTATGATTAAAAATACACGAATCTGTGTGACATCTACATATATATCAGTCGACATGTATTCGCAAAAAGGTATTTATCAGGCAGGTGGCAATACATCCTGTCTGGCAGTGAGGAGACAAAAATCAGCAAAAAGGCACGATGACCTACGTATGACATATGGTTACTGACGCTAAAAAGATGCTAGCCAAAAAGGCACATTTTCTCATCGAGATCTGCCCGTCGATGTCACGTATTGTGAGTCGCGGTATTTTTTATCGAAAACGCAGCAATATTATTTTTTCTTATTATAGCAATTTCTTGAATATTTCTTACTTTGATTACAATTAAGATTTATCTAATTAAATCGTCTGAGTATTTTCAAATGAGGCTTGCAGGGAGACCTCGGCATTGCTACATGTCATGGCATGCATATCACACATATACAAAATCCCTCATTGATGCAGCACTTCCGTACGGTTAGTGTTTTGGAGTCTGAATTCCATAACAGCACTCAACGGACGCGTGTTCAGAAAAATATCACATCGCAAAATATTTTTGACTAAAGAGAACCCTATAAATGTTGCCATTCCTTATCAACGTGACCAGTCTCCAGTCAATTTCGAAATAATAGGACAATGCATTTTTTTACTTTTCATTTCTTTGTTATAAATTGATATTAATTCACTATCAAATAAATTGAAAATACATTTGAAAATACATTGCAACTGTCATTGATTAGCCTATTTAATTTATCTGGCGATTCTTTACAACGAAACAAACAAGACTGTCCAAGGACAGTGTGCCACACCTTGCACAACTTTAGTTAACCCTGATAACTATAAAATGATCAAACATGTCTATTTGATATAGCTTTTTACCACGATTAACCAATTTTGTTTGAAAATAAGTGAAAAAACCTACACCCCTCCAAGTGCACACCTTTGTGTTTTTTAAAATGCAACAGGACAGCCGAGTTATACCGTAATTATCAGTGTATAGCCCAAGGGCTATACATCGATTATACACACAAAATGCCCAGGTGCGGATTGGACAACGTTTAGGGTTACACCGATTTCTAAAGCATAAACCACTCGGGTTTAGATTTACATGTAAAATTCAGTGAAATTTGTTTTTGATTCATTGACACCATTACTATAATAGTATTAAATCTGAGCTGTTGCAATGTCTTTTAGGATTGTTTTATCCTAAAAAATAATGTTAGATTGTGAAGGGGTGCTGGATGAAAACACCGATGCGGGTTTTACGTCAGTAACTAGAGGCTAAAGGCCTTCGATCCCCCGTGAACTGTCAATAGTTATTTGATTAAGCATGGTCAGCATGGAATAAACATGGGCTCCAAAGATGCAAATCCCCAAGCCTATGCAATATATATTATTTATCAATACTATAAGCAAATTTAAAATAGAAGGTGGTATTTTTTTGTCCTTCTTACAACGTCTTTCCTACAACGTCTATCTCACCACGGCTTTCTCACACTATTTCACAAAACATTTTTCTCACAACGTTTTTCTTCAAAACTACTTCCTCAACGTCTATCTGACAACGTCTTTCTCACGATGTCTTTCCCACAACGTCTTCTTTTCTCACAACGACTTTCCAACAATGCTTTTCCTACAACGTCTTTCTAACAACGATTTTGTCACACTGTCTTTATAACAACATCTTTCTCAAAACGAGTTTCTCACAACGTCTTTCCCACAACGTCTTTCTAACAACGTCTTAAAACAGCGTCGTTTTCACAACGTCTCTTTACAACGTCTTTCTCACAACGTATTTCTTACAACATCTTTCTAAAAACGACTTCCTCGCAATGTCTTTCATGCTACGTCCTCTCACAAAGTCTTTCTCAAAACGACTTTCCCACAACGTCTTTTTCATTACGCCTATATCACAACGTCTTCCTTGCAAAGTCATTCTCACAACGACTTTCTCACAATGTCTTTACCTCAATGTCTTTCTGACAACGAATTTCTCACTTCTTTCCCACAACGTCTTTCTCACAAGGTCTTTCTAAGAAAAACTTTTTTTCTCGCAATGTCTTTCATGCAACGTCATCTCACAACGACTTTCTTACAGCGTCTTTCTTAAAACGTCTATCTCACAACGCCGTTCGCTTGACGTCTATCTCACAACGTGTTTCTCACAACGTATTTTTCACTATGTCTTTCTTGCAACGTCTGTCTCACCAAGACTTTCTCACAGCGTCTCTCCCACAACGTATTTCTTACAACGTCTTTCTCATAACGAATTTCTAGCAATGTCTTTCCCACAATGTCTTTCTCACAACGTATTTCTCACAACGTCTTTCTCACAACGTCTTTCTCACAACGTCTTTCTCATAACGTCTATCCAACAACGTCTTTCTCACAACGTCTTTCTTACAATGTCTTTCTTACAACGTCTGTCTTACAACGTCTCTCTCACAACGAATTTCTCACGTCTTTCTTTATGACGACTTTCTCACAATGTCTCTTTCACAACGTCATTCTCACAACGTTTTCATCACACCTTTTAATTTTGAATATTTGTGGTCGATCGACATGAAACCCTGACAAGCACAGCCTCGATATTTGGCTGTTATGTAAAGAAGAGCTCTAGCTTAATTCATCTAAAGCTGGTTCCATCATTTAAGAAAATTGGAGACGGATCGACATGAAACTATGATGAGATTGAATTTGTGCTTCACAACTCGCTAAGTCAGGGCAAATAGTGACTATCATCCAAATACACACATATTTAAAGGATAATATCCTATATTATCACCAGCATTTCCTCGACTAAATATGAAATGTTTGCCATTTTTCAAAGGCTCCAGAATCGACAATTTTCAACCGATCGAGATGAAACCTTGACGAGGCACAACTTCAGATATTGGTTTATATGTGTATACAATTTGAAAGCTCTAGCTCAACTCCTTCATACCGAACTCGCGTGCACAAAGTGCTTCGCACCTGAAAAAAAGTAAAAAATCGACAATTTTTAAAGTGCTCCAGAATCGACAATTTTCAACCGATTGAGATGAAACCTTGACGAGGCACAACTTCAGACATTGGTTTATAAGTGTATATAATTTGAAAGCTCTAGCTCAACTCCTACATACCAAACTCGCGTGCACAAAGGGCTTGGCACCTGAAAAAAAGTAATAAATCGACAATTTTTAAAGTGCTCCAGAATCGACAATTTTCAACCGATCGAGATGAAACCTTGACGAGGCACAACTTCAGATATTTGTTTATACGTGTATAAAATTTGAAGGCTCTAGCTCCAACGGACACGCTCAACCCCATATCCCTCCGTTTCACGGGGGATAATCACAGTAATATGTACAATCAATGATATAAAAATGAGATAAAATGTATGTATACCCTCAATTGGATATATCAATTTGATTTTATCAATATAATGGTGTCTAAATTATTATTCAAATGTAGTTTTCTTTAACAGCCGAACCGCTAATATTTTGATTATGACGTAATAGTCGGCTGTGCAGTACAACATTTGTTTAGTTGAATAATAGAGGAAAATTAATGCAGATATTTGGATTTCATCAAATCAATAGTATGGTGTGTAAATTTGTACATCACAATCGGAACGACTGATACAATAAGAAAATATAAGCAGCTATAACTTTGCTTATATAAGCAATATAAGCACTAACTAGCAGTTTTTAGATACCCCAGAACATTGCTAACAATCATACCAAGTTTCATTAAAATCGGCCCACAACTCTAGGAGGAGTAGCATTTACAAAGAAAAGTTAACGAACTAAACAAATAATAAAATAAATAAATATATGCATAAATCAATAACACCAAGCGGTGGGACAATCCACGCCTTGCGTAGCAAGCCGTGGCTAAAAACTGCATCACTGAGCCCATTGGGCACAACTGGCTAATGTATCTTCCTGATAATTATCATTATATCTTTAAGTTACCTTTAAACATATCACCATAAAAACTCCTTCCAGGCGCGGATTTAGAGGGGGGCGCACCCGGCGCACACCCCCCTGTTCGCCCTTATATGTAAGACCAAAAAATAAATTTGCGCCCCCCCCCCCTCACGGTTCAGTCTGATAATTTATACTGTTTGCGCCCCCCTGTTCAACATTTTCTGGATCCGCGCCTGCCTTCACCTTCGTCTGCGACACTGGCTTTTGTGATCGGAGGAGTCTCTCATCCTATGCTCAAGTTACATTTAAGTTTCTAGATGGGTTGTCGAAAAGGGGTGTTCATCTTAAAAAGAGGTTCTAATTGCGCTTTAGGGCCTTCGAAGTATTGTTGAAAAGAGCATAGGGTTTGAGCAACAAATAGGGATCTATTTATATTGACACGATTACGTTTAATGAAAGCCCGACTAGTCATTTTGATAACAGAACAAGTTTGAAAGAATAAAACAGCATCTGAAATTCTCATAGTCTTAATTCGACATAAATACACAAGTTTTAAATGCATATAAGACATTCTTATGAAATAGAGTACTCAAAATTTGTTCAGTAAATGCATTTGCATTGTTCACCTAAATTTCAAATGCAGAATCTGAATATGCATAAATTGTTATCCCTTTTTGTTTCTTCACATAAAACTTGTGTATTCACTCCTAGATAAATACCAATCCGCGTATAAAATGTTCCATTCAACAGAGACTGCTTTGTTAAGGGTACAAAGTGACATTCTTGCCGAAATATACAACAGGAATATGGTTGCCCTTGTCATGTTAGACCTGAGCGCAGCATTCGATACGATCGATCACACCGTGCTGCTCAAGAGGCTACGTCGGAAATTTGG
>LQRL01046479.1:8563-19622 GCA_001703475.1 Hydroides elegans | reverse complement strand
GATTGACGTTGCGAGAAAGACGTTGTGAGGAAGACGTTGAAAGATAGACGTAGTGAGAAAGTCGTAGTGAGAAAGACGTTGTGTATAAGACGTTGTTAAGGAGACGTTGTAAGAAGAGACGTTGTGGAAAAACGTTGTGAGAAAGACGTTGCAAGAACTACGTTGTGAGAAAGTCGTTGTGAGATAGACGTTGTGGGGAAGACGTTGTGAGAAAGACTTTCCTGAAAAGACGTTGTGAGAAAGACGTTGTGAAAAAGACGCTGTGAGAAAGTCATTGTGTATAAGACGTTTTGAGCATGACGTTATGAGAAAAGACGTTGCAAGAACTAAGTTGTGAGATAGACGTTTAGAAAAAGAAGTTGTGAGAAAGACCTTGTAAAAACTTTTTAGGATAGACATTGTGAGAAAATCGTTATGAGAAAGATGTAAGAAAGATGTTGCGAGAAAGACGTTGTGTGATAGACGTTTTAAGAAAGACGTTGTGAGAAGGACAACAATATATCACCTTAAATTTAAAATTGACATATAGTATTAATAAAGCAAATATATTGCATAGGCTTGGGGCTTCGCATCTCTGATGCCTATGTTTTTTCAATGCTAACCATGCTAAATAAAATAAATATTGACAGTTCACGGGGGATCGAAGGCCTTTAGCCTCTAGTTTTAGTAAAAACTGACCATCCTGCAAATACGCATTGTTGAAGCTCACGGGGGATTTAAGGTCACTGACCTTCTAGTTCGTGTTATGTTTCGAACTTTGAGATTCCAATAAGAGACTTTGTGATAAACTTTCTCTATCTTAACAACATAGGCCTATAATCCTTGAAAACAACTGACATGTCATAAGATGATTAGCATGCTGCATAAATGGCATCATCATTAAGTCAATGCATTTGATAAATATTGTTATTGTAAATCACAGATCTAAAGACCCCAAGGAGAAGGAATCCCCTTTAGCTATGGCGGCTACGGAGAAGACCGTCGTGAACACATTGCGTTGGATCCATTTGATCGAGTGCAAACTTCCCGCTGCGCTAGATGCAGTGCCTATTGCACTCAAATTGTCTCGACTGCTTTGTGTCTTCTTGGCAGGTAAGAATAGGAAAGACATAGCCATAGACAAAACGTGTATTATGTTTGGCTAATATCTAATATGTTTCTGCCGTTAAAATAGTAGGTTTGATGAATCGGAAATGTGGAATTTAAAAATAAGAAGATAAATATAACCTGAGCCTGGCTCAGATATTAAGAAGCATATGAAGAATAATGAAAGAAATTATAGAAATGTAAGAAATAATTAAACTTCAACCAGTAGCATATACTTCTATTTGAACAGGAAGCGAGTTGTTCCTGCAGAGTGACATACACGCCCTGCTGCTGTCGCTGCTCAAACTCTACACGAAACCCGCGCTGCTTGACCGGATGGACTTTGAGCAACCCGTGCCCGGTCTCACCTCTTTCTATGATCTGTAAGTGACAATAGTGCGTTTTGACTGTTTTGTCCCAGAATTATGTGTATATTGAATAAAACAGTTTAATAACACAAATATATGCACATGCACGAAAAGGATAAAAGTACATTGATTTTGCTTCTCGTGTAGGTTTTTTGGGTTTGAAAGAAAATAACTTTTCATATATTTGCTATATTTTTTATTAAAAGTTACATGCACATTAAAGAAGTTATTTTGGTTATTCTATCATGCGTTTCTGATCACATCAGCAAAAGAACCTATTCAAAATAAATCACATAGTATGAAAGCATGGAGTATAATTATTGGTATTAACAATGAAGCAACGATTTGGTCACAATGATCTTGTGACCAAAATAAACACCAAAATAGCTTATGAAATATGAAATAAAAACAAACATTATTTGTTCCTTCAGATACATGTTGCTGGTGCAGCACTACGAAGCGGTCTCCTTCGGTGATTCGCTCTTCGCCTGCTTCCTCTTGCTTCCGCTACAGCAGCGCCACCTCGTGAAATATCGGAGAGCCGTGTGGGGAGAACAGAGCTCGGTGCTGACGGCTATTAACTTGCCTATCAATCAGGTATTATGGTCTAGAGTTTTTTAATGAGCTTAACATTTGTTACGAAGTGATGTTTAATTTAACAAAATATTTATTGGATATTCATAAATTGTTAATGATTTGGGCGCCGAAACTATGTTCAATTCACAGTTGAAGAAAACGATCTAAGAAAGAGATTTTTCATTTAATTTTCAGAACTGTCTTACATAATAGAATAATTGTTATGGTTCCCAAAAGGCTAGCCATATCGTTGAAAAATATTATTATTTAGGTCTAATTTCTTCTTCTCCAGGTTATCATCCCACTAGCTCGCTTCCTCGAACCTGAAGAAACCAACGTTGCCCAACTACGTCTCTACTTCCAAGCCCTGTTCAACGGCACTGTCACCCACGTGCGCACACCTTTGCCTTATCTCATTGCCGTACATCATGTGAATCGGTTTATGTATACGCAAACGCCGAAGGAGGAAGTGGGTAGTGCCACTGGGAAGATGCGGATGGGTATGCTGAAGCAGGTGTTGCAAGCAAGGAATCAGGTATGGATAATGTTTATGGTCAGTTATTGGGATTACTGAATAATGCATTTAGAAAGGGGTTAAATACCAATGTTCTTTTTATGCAAATATTAAAATAGTATTTGTATGTGGGACAAAAAGCTTTGGTTCATCATGATGAGTCTGTTAATTTATCAATAAGCTGTGTGCTATATATCAAAGCCTTTTGTGAAACAATTGTTTTATTTGTTATAAATTATGATTTTTCGAACCATCATCTATTCATGCACCTAAGGTCTATTATTTGGAGGTCTAGACACCCTCACCGTTTTGCAGAATTAATACAAATGGTCATTGGGTGCCAGGTGCCTAGATACATGCACGAAACACTAAGGGGTTAGACAGGGTAAAGTTTTGTCATTATAAAACATATCACTCCTTTCGCAAATTATTTCCCTATTGTTCCCAGCCGTTTTATATTTGAACCCGAGCTCATGTAACAATTTGAACAATGTGAATTTCGATGTTTCAATGTCATGATTATCCTTTAAAATACATTAGATTTTTTTTAGAGTTAGAGTTTCATTTTTTCTCAAAAAAGCTGTTCACAGTGCGTTTTATTACATCTCGCTCAAATTCATGAAACTTTGATTTTCGCGATTTCGGTTTGGTTTCGGCATTAGCGTCATTAATCTTGTCTTGCTCTTTTATTATTTTCCGGAGAGTACTTTGTGGAATATAGAAAATGTCCTTTGTCTTGTTAACGGAAAACCGAGACCCTTTCTTGCTCTCCTTCTCTAAATAAAGGTAAACTTGCAAGATAACTTGTTTCTTTTCTTTTGATAAAAAACTATGCTTAGTCGCCATTGTTAAGTATATGTTTTAACATTGAACAATAGCAAATGATCTTTCATACCATATGAATTACTTTATCTAATTTTGGTTCCATATATACCATGTAAATTATTTTTTCATATTTTGTTTCCATATAGTCTATGGAAACAAAATAAAAAAAGGTATTTCACATGGTTTGGTTTTATACCGTCCTATATAATAGTCTATTGGCCGGTTCCAAAGGTCGAGATCGAATCCGCGATTATATTGGGTATTATTTGGTCTACTCCGCGATTACAATATCCAAGCTTAATCCAAGATTGCTTAAATAATCTAAGATTAATTCTCGATTATTTTTCGGTTTCAGACCCTACGATTAGCTTTAGATATTGGAATCCAGGACTAATCTAAGATTGATTATCGTGCCTTATGATAATACGAGTATTACACTGATAAAAGTCTGTCTTTTGATCTTTGTGTACGTTTTTATTAATGACTATATCTCAATGTATCCATGTATGGCGTGTTTGGCATTTGATTTTATATTCGATTGAAAATATCAATGTACTGGCTTATAGCTATATAAGGGTTGGTAGTCTGCGATTCAAATATACTTTAAGGTGTCGATCGAAGTATCTTAAACAATGCAATAACAAGCAATCAGACGATCAAACAAGCATAGATTCTAGACAATGACTTCATGTTTTGTTCACCAGATAAAAATGTATGTTTATTATTCTATGAGGCAATACACAAACTGGATTCTAACACTCCAATCGATATATAGGTTTAAGCATATGCATTGCCTTAACTTCACATAAGGTTTTAGACAATATTCATTTTTGCTGAATTTTGACTTCAACTTTGGAATATTATACTTCAATATGTACTAAGAGATATCCATTATAGCTATGAATGAAAAAGTGAACATTTCGGTTAGAAAATGGAACATTTACAAATAATACCCGACTTAATCCTGGTACCCCCCAAGATTATATTTTCAGCCTTGGATTGACAGTAATCCATAGGTCTGGAACTCGAAAATTTTCCAATCTTAGATTAGTTCCCGATTACTTTTAATCTCGGAGTTATCGCTAGGTCTGGGACCGGCCATATGTCTCACGTCCCTGTTTGCATCGATCAATAGAGTACTGAAATGGGGACAAACTAGATTCTGACCTTAGATGTGTAGGCGCTAAAGAACTAAATTAACTCTATTACTTTGCCGTCAAAATGTCAAACAATCAGAAACACCCCATTTTTATGAACAAAATTTTTTAGTGAATTCTTAAATTTCTTTTTTTTTCACAAAATAAAAGAACAAAAAAGAATAAGAAATATAATTAATTAGCATGAAATATTGTCGGGTCTTGGTATGGATCTATTGCAAAAATATTTCCGAGATTGCATAGGAAATAACCATACAAGAAGGAAAAAACCGAGTCTAGATCTTAAAAAAACAGACTTTAGAACATGTCTTGAAGAAATTATGATGTTTCAAATATTAACAATTACCAGACAAGGGGTGGTCCTGATTTACAGACAATCACACTTAATCATATCTAATAAAATGATTTTTGTTTTTTAAAACACATCTTGAGTGCTTTGTCATTCAACTCTCGCAATAATATCAATCGCCTTTGTAACCTACTTGTCTCCAGTTTCTGTGGCTTTGTTCAAGCATTTCAATAAAATCTATTTCGGTGAAATATGAACCTAACAATGTACTTTGATAAGTCTTTTGACTTTTCCATTTTGGTGTGAAATATGACGCTCTAAAGATAAGTTTTATTGAAAATGATATTAACGAATATCTTACAAATGATATTTTTGTCGAGAAAAATCGAAATGATAAGGACTAATGTGAAATCAAGTATTAAGCAGGGGTTTGATCAAATGTAGTGAAAATATGTTTTGATTAGTGGATACACATGTATTTTGACAATCATGATGCTATTGAGCCAAAAAGAAAAACATGAAAAAATTATTTAAAGAACCAATACCTATTGAAAATGAGTTTTGTGTAATCAACGTATGTACCTGATTGCCTTGAAATAATAAAGGGTATAGTTACAGAGTCCAGGGATCAGTTAACAAGTAATCCTTGATTCACCTGTGTCCGTTCACTTTTCAAATCCCGATATTCTATTCCACCGGTAGTTTTAAAGATTTATTGAAATTCGGGATCAAATTTATATTGTTGTTATCATTTTATCTGCAAATAGGTTGTTAATTTTCTTTAACGTCCAAATGGGTCAAAGTTTTATGAATATTGAAGTCCGATCATTATATCAATGAAACAATAATGTTTCTTCTCATATCATTTTAGACATTGCAGAAGCATTTGCTGTACTACAAGAAGCCCGATGCGCAAAGTCAGAACGGCATGGAGTTATACGAGCAACTGCCCGACAACAGACAGACACTCGTCAATAGCCTGCGGAGTTAGTATATCTTATGTGGACACCAAATTGCATAAAGATAGACTGTAGTGTGATAAAAATGAAGAAAAATTATAGTGGTCCTTTTAAAACAAATCTATATAAAATCATATACACTGTATATATTTTTTTGTTATAGAAAGTTAATGAATTTTTACAATCTTTGTTTAAGATGAAACTTTAATTTTACTGGTACTGGATGTGCAAGAAAAGTATACATGCAACATATAATGTATAAAATTGTATGTAATATTAAGATTTTTTATAGCATTCTAATTATATTTGGTAGTTTTGGCCTTCGCATTTTTGTTCAAATTCTAGAATCTGAAAACATTCAGTGATGATTTGAACATTAATTATATTTTTAATTATTGTTTGAATTAAAGTTTTTTTTTTCACAATCAAGAATTAATTTAATTGTGTTAAGATTTTTGACACTTGACATGCATTTACTCAGTAATTATGCATTTATTTGTCATATTACTACTTTTCACTCATACTTGACATTTATTAATACGTTAAAGATTTATAGCGGTCTTATGTCATCGCTTCAATTTTAATTTATCATTTTGAATCATTTCATAAAATCATTTTGTGAATTATACACAAGCTTAAGATCACCTTCTTTGGAATAGGATCTTTGAAGGGCTTGAAACTTTAGATCGTCATAATTATTTTTTGATTTTTTCTTATTCAAGCAGAGCAATCACACTATAGTATTGCGACAATCTCGCTTAGTTTCGCTCTCTTCGACCAGATGGCGTATGTGTTTGCTCAATTCTTTCTATTATTATGCTCAATGTGCGCGACGTGCAACAGATGTCAGCTCTAATTTCGTTGCCTGTTTTACTCACAATACTTTCTTTATGTCTATAATTGGAGCGCAAAAAGTCGGAGTAATGTTCTGATCAATATATATAGGCTATGTGGCAATGTCTCTGACTATATGTGCATGTTTAAGTATGTTCATTCGTGTAATTTTTTTTTCAGCCTGGTTAAGCAGCATAGACTTAATATAAACCGTTAAATTATTCAAGAATATTATTTTATGAAATATTTGTAAGATCCCTACCATAAAATATGCAATACAGTGAGTAGTATCTGATGTTCTTCGGAGAATATGTTTATCTACAAGAGATTTTTCAAGTATGTTCTGAAGAAACTATTATCAAGTTGCTGTGAGTAAAATGAAATGCTCGTTGATAAGGAGCATATGAATAAATTATCGAAATTGCACCTTAATTTCTATCAGTAAATGATTAGAAGAAACTAGCCTTTACCGATATTATTCTTTGAATTTAATATTAGATGTATTTTATTATTTAAAAAATCATTTATTTGCCAAAACTCATAATTTTCTGCTGGCTCTGCTGTATCTGGTCAAAGTTCCGATACATAATGTTACAACAATTGTCAACATATAAATCCCCACTTAGAAATTTTCTTAAAATCTTAGGTTCCCAACGAACGGGTTTTAAGCAGAGTATCTGTTTTACGACAAAAAAAATGCAAGTGATTTTATCCATAAAAACTGTTCATGGTTTTCAACTCCACTTCTAATATAGGGTGTTGATTTGACCATATTTATCACACGACTCAACAATGAATCGCTCATCAAACTCAGCTGATTAATAGAGACGCCAAATTATTCATAACCTCTCATTTCACTAGTTTCGCTCCTCGTATCCTCGTTCCTTAATTGCCATACAACTACAACACGCTTTGCATGACGACCAGCGTAAGGCGTTCTTCAATAATCACGTGATTACCATGTCACTGTGCCTTGTGAATGCCATCCAACAATGAGGCAATCATTTAGAGTCACTCAAATAAGCGTCCATTTTGCCTGATTGTTTGTGTGTGAGGGAGGGTTCGGAGCGGCAAATAAACTACTCCAGTGAATGGGAAGTGAAATGTAATGGGGTCTAATGATGTTTGTGGAAAAAATAATATTTATTATGGGATTTTGCATTGGAGGTCTCAACATGGAAAGATTGCATTGAGGTATTTGAAAAAACGCGTGTCCTATATTACCATTTACTTATAAACCAGTTGATTGTCTGTTTAAATTCCACTGTTCCCCATTCTAACAGTTTGGTTTAGAATCACAAGCCCATAATATCCAGCAATGATACACAAGTTATATTTTTCCTAAAATAATAGAGCGACAATTTTGCACTGAACCTGTATTTATATTTACATATTCAATATATTCATTATTAACCATTTGTTACATGTTAAATTCCATGTTGTATTTTGTATCTAATTTATAAACAAAACTAAGGTCCAACAATAATGGTTTATGATAAAAAGAGTAAGTATTTATAATTTTTTAGCAAAAAAAAAAAAAAATTGATTGAAGACGTATCAATGCCAACGTATTGAAACTCGTATTTTTATCGCTTCCTTAAAATAAACAAATAACATCACATCATAATAAAACTCAAGCAAAAAATCTCTTTCTAGGGTCCTAGAATCGCGTTGTGAAGTGTATCACCTAATGGCCCGTGCGCTCCCTGCTTTGGCCGCGATCGCCCTTAAGCGTGCAATCGGGCGTACGTCCGTCCGCAATGGCAGGGTGTATGTCTGCCTTAACAACCATCACCAAGCAGGCCTCATTAATTATCGCCCATTTTCACTTTTGTCAAAGTGTATGAACAGTCACTATTGAATGGCCCTAGTGAAACATCTTCAGACAGATAAAATGGCCATTGTTCTATTATGATATGCTCGGTTTTTATGTTACAACACACAGTATCACAATGACTTTCTAGACTTTCCGCTGTAAAAAGGGCCATTGATTATTATTTCCCAAATAGAGGATATAATAGAAAACGGAATAAAAAAGTGCCCGGTTATGGAACTGCTGATCGATTAGCAATAATCAGGATTCTTTTTCTGTTTATACTGGCGCGTTGACTTCGTAAATACCTGTGTTTGTTGTAATTGCATCGCTTGTCGTGGCAAATGGCTAATCGCGCTGCAGCAATATATCGATGCAATTTGTGTTTTTATTTTGCATATAGTGTTTTAAAATGCGAATTCGAATAGTTAATCTTGTTGCAGAAACGTGAATTGCTATTTTTGAAAATAATGAATTTTCTTTTCAATATAACTCTTTAATTATAACTTAAACAAATAAAGTGATAAATTCTGACGTTTCCTACCAAAAAAATAAAAAATCAAATGAATATAATATTTGATTTGAGTGCAAATCTCTATACCATAGTATTTCTCAGTGACACCATCATAATTTTGAATTAAAATATAAAGAGTATTTTACTTGCTGCGAGTAGCGAGTGCAATGTCGATGAGCAAGTACTCGCTATGAGTGTTTTACTCGACACTCGCAGCGAGGGGTGAACTCCACTTAAAGCTTAAACTAACATTAACTATTTTAAGAATTAAAATGCGAGAAGCTTCCAGTGTTGTAATGCCACAAAATACAAAGTCGTCAAATCATCTCAAATGATACAAATTCGAGTAATAGATTAGCTTTCCGAAACACTATTTCGAACGAGAATATTAATATATCAATTTGTATAAACATAGATAAGAATAAATAATCACCATATCTTACTCAGATATCATAAGAATATGCCTTAAGCCCAAAATAAAGGAGGAGTAGCAGATCCATCTTGAATCGAATCCGTATATGCTTGAGACTCTTCATATCTACTCGACAAAAAACTCATTTGCTTTGCAAGGTGGAAGGGCACAGTCGGCTTATCCCGACTCATTGAACTTTGACTCGATTCTAGTGGTTTCAAGATGCGTTTCTTTTCGACCCAAGTGTTGCTCTAAGTCGTTCAAGCGCACTGAGTGAGTAAACTCAATCATCGAGAAAAACGAATCATGTTCATTGGATTATTGGTCGGAATATTTATTGTCATAATATGCAATAGTAATCGTGGTCGAATGGGATATGGGAAAGAAAAACTTAATAAAATGTAATTTTGTGTGGATAAAATGTGGCTTAAAATTCTTTCTTATCTAGAGATAAATGGGACATGTTTTTTTGCTCTTCAAAAAATAAGTTTTGTTATCTTTTGATAAAAATTGTTTAGGGGATGATGTCGTTTAAATAGCCTTGTATTATACTCCCCTTACGTTTCATTAGATACATTAGATTAGCATGTATTTTCTCATACCAAAGATCAACCAATTATTCTGAGATAATCTTGTATGAATCTGTAACTTTAGATGAATGATTTCTTCTTTTTTACATTTCCGAGAAATACATAAAGAATAGCCACAAATATTTGAAGTTTTCAACATAAAACGAATCTGTTTATATTTTGTGGATAGCATGGTACATAGTTCGATAGATAACTCAATAGCTACTCGCATGAAACATAATTTATTAATGTTAGCAAATTATAATTACTATATATTTGTATAAAAACATATAACATATTATATATTGTGTTGTACAATGGTCAAATAAATAAATGTGTGCTAAATTGACGCTGATTTCTAAAGCAGTGCGACATTTACTTTTTTATTTGAGGAAAAGTTATTAGTGAACTAGGTAAACTAAACTGAAAATTGAATAATTAACATGCAACTGAGCACTTACTCAATAGAAAAAAGGCCTCACTTTGAGGCAGGCAGGGAAGCAGTTCCCGATTTCTGCGTTATCTTTAACAGAATATCTCACATTATTAAGGTACTGCAATGAATAAATAAAATTATATTAAGTAATTCCAGATTCTTATCAAACCCATTTTTTGCCGCCCTTCTCGAAATCCCTGTGTTATTGGAAATGCTCTTATATGCGCTCGAGTGCGCATTCCCAATGGAATTCCAGGCCCAGCGAACTCTCATAGACGCAATGGAGTGGACGGCATTATCTGCTTGTGAATATCGTCAAGTAATTATCTACACGTGTTCAATGTGACTTTTGACCCCGCGTCTCAATTCTAAGGAGCGCGCCAAACTGGCCAGAGAAAGCTGCCGCGTTTAAATAATATGAAAATAGGACAAGTAGCTTATGGTTTTATTTTTGGAGAAATTATGGAAATTATGCAATAATCAACATAATATTTTTTTAATGAATGATCACATAGTCCGCTACAATTTAAGATATCAATAATCTTAGATTTACATTATTTTTTTTCTTATAAGTGCTATTGTAACAATTGAAACTTGTAAGAATATGTTGAATGGGTTAAATTACCAGACCAATGAAGCTAAAGAATATAAACCAGGTTATGCTTTAGATATACTGCCTCTTATTCATATTTGCATATAAAACCATC
>LQRL01046473.1:1654-13626 GCA_001703475.1 Hydroides elegans | reverse complement strand
TTACATAGCTATGACACTCAGCAAATTCGTGTCCATAAAGACGACTGCACTCGATTTGTGTTTTCTCTGCCACCTCTGCATTCCGACAATTGTGGGTATATGTCCCACCGTCCGGACACTAAAAGAAAGAGGGGGCTTATTTGTTTTATACTGTAAACAACACCCTAATTTGTTGTACATTAGAAAGGAACTCATAAACTGCATAACGAAATGCTCATCCGATACTCAAAAGCTTGTTTTCTTGAAATATCGATTCTCAAATATGTAATCAATTCTCCACTTTTATAATATCCTAGGTATAAAATAAGAATAGCTTACTGGATAAAGACTTTGTAGAGCCCAAGAATTTCCAAACGCAGATGGATTATAAACAGCCTCCCCAGTCGGTTTATGCATGTCGTCTACAATGTATTTACAGTGGCACTATATTATTTGTTCTTCATATCAAGCTTTATTTCAAAAGAAAAATATGTATCTTTATAAATCATATAATATACTGACATTTGTGAATGTGTTTTTGTTCATATAAAAGATAGGTATCTAAAAACAGAACATGTAATAAATTATTGATTTGTAACTTACTATGCGGGTCACCATCATAGTTGCCACAAAGACCTTTTGCAAACTGCTGAGAATATGTTCCCCAGTCAAAGGTCAGGAAAAATTGAGAGGCTTCGTTCCATTTGAAACGGAGTGATCCATAAGTCATATAATAGAAATCGCCATGAACCTCGAAGCGAATACCATATTTGCCTTGGAGTCCTTAAAATAAAAACAAGATTTTACAATCTAGACCTATTTTTTATTATCAGCAATTTATGTTATTTTCTTATAGAAAATATATATTATAATATAAATGATATCTTATAAATCACAACATGCAAATAATTCAAAACGAATAGTATATTATTGCTCTATGGCTTTCTGAGCCGCTCTTCTTATGAATACTCACCATCAGATGAAACATATATTGAATCATTGTTGATCTTGATACTGGCTTGAAGAATTTCCACTCTTACTTGTGGACTCAGGATGAATAAGAATTCCTATAAACCAAATGCAATGTCTTTAAAAGTAATTGCTATACACGATGCTTGATTAATAGATTATGAATATGAATTACAAGGTTATAAGACTAAACAAGAGCAAGCATAAACGTCATGCCTGAATATAGATTGGCAACTTTTTCAGACCATTTACTATAATAAAAAAAACTGTCATTGCCAAACTGTAATAAGTTGATCTAATAATATTTCATTAGTTACTTTCTATTTGCTTTTCATTTGATTAACATATATATTTAATATGTTTGTTGAAATAATACCTTTTTACATGTACTAAAGAGGTGGCAATCGAGCAACGTCATCTGAATAGAGATAGCCTCGTCAAAGAAGAGTGTATAGCTGCATGCTCCCGGAAACAGATATTCAAGGTTATCAAAGGTTCTGTAGTAAAATGGGCCATAACCCAAGCATGTGTGGAAGTCCAAGTTGGATGATGCATTGATAACTGTAATGACGAAATATATATGTAAATAGTAACAGAATGATTCATGTGAGTAACATCTCAAATCATACAATTTCTTTAAGTTATAAAATCCATTCCCTATATGTAAAACAAATGTTCAGTTTAATACTCTATTTTTTCCTTTCATTTTATTCATATTAAACTTATTGATTGCTTTTTTATCTTATTCAAATCAAATTCAAACCGCCAAATATCTACTTTTAGTCATTTAATAATCTATTCATATACTCTTTTTTTTTTTTTCAATTTTATATATTGATTGTCATATTTAATGTATTTTATTCCGAGAAGTACGATTTTGCAAAATAGAATAAAATGGAACCAGTGATCGCATATCTCCCATCTAATGAACACTATAAGTTAATGATAACCAGTATTTTAAATAGCACAAATAAATCAACCTGAATCTATTACCTCGTGGGTTTTCCAGTATAAGCGCTTGCGCAGCCGCAGACGAAGGCATGATGGGACACGTGGTACAATCCTCATTCTCGGTGTAGTTCCTGTGATACACGCCCCAGCTGCTTCCGCCTCCTTCCGCACAACATTCTTCGTAGGTGGAAGGGTCTCGAACGGTGTCCGTTTTGCGGCTCGAGCAACTCGCGTCCACGTAGCAATGCTTGTGATTGGCGTCCGTTTCTGAAAATGGAAATAAAATCGTTATGATTAGCACCAAAGCTGCTTATATAAACTGACGTATGCCCAATAGTACACTATATCTATAAGAATCTAAACATTAAAGGAATGAAAAAAAAATGATAATATATTTGATCCATCGTTGCCCTTTATCTGATTCGTCAAAAAAATGTATGCATGTAGGATTAAACTTACCACTGTCTGGGTCTTCACAATAATGG
Organism: Hydroides elegans; assembly: GCA_001703475.1. NCBI lineage: Eukaryota > Metazoa > Annelida > Polychaeta > Sabellida > Serpulidae > Hydroides > Hydroides elegans. The sequence goes on along the minus strand of LQRL01046473.1, from coordinate 11,242 downwards.
CCGACAAATTCACCGATGCATTGACAATAATTCGGCGCTACACAAATCCCACCATTTTGACACGCAGGTTCACAAGTTGCTATAAATATGAACATAGTTGCTGCATGAGTAATTGATTGTGCATGTAAATTATATAGTAACATAATATGTCATGTTTTTATGAAAAATACGGAAAAATATTTTCCCAGGGTACCATATTGTTTAAATAACCTCTAAAAAAGAAACAAAACATAAATCTACTTCATGTTAAGAGGAATATTAATTCATTGATTAATTTATTTTTCCTTTTTTTTTATTTCTTTTTTGCTTCTTGAAACGACATAAACATTAAAAACATTAAATTAAAAAAACTAATAATAATGATTTTTTTTGTAATGAAAAACTACGGAAAACTTTTGCGGTCCCCGGCCGGGTAAATATTTTCTCACATTTTTTCCTGAAAACATGAATCATTATTATAATTATAAAGATGATATATGAGTATTTGAGTATTACTCAAATTTTAAGAAATATTAGTTGATCTGAATACTAAAAGAAAAAAAATGATAATGAAAAAAAAAGCAAATTCTTATTTTAACGCAATTTATGTATTGCTATTTGGAGCTTAGCAATGCCTTTTTTTATGGAATATAATGTTCACATGTAAAATGTTGAAGTATTTCTTAGGGGATCATAATTATTTTCAACACTTAGTTATAGCATTCATGAGTCATTGAACCAAATATAAATGCTAATATATCATTTCAATTCAAAATATTGTTTAAAAAATAAGTAAAGCTCACGTAAGCAACCCGTCTCTGGTTCGCCTTCGTAACCTGTGCAACAAACAACTTTCTCTACTGCAGCGATTTTGAAATAAGTGCAGTTTGGAGCGGTGCTTGCGCTACTTCCGAATTCGGTGAGGCGTGCCTGTGAGAGGTATTCAGGGATGCATTGATGGATGGAATATCATTTTATTTTTATTTATCATTACGATCTAAAGGCCCTAATCACATGATTTTTTAAAGATCTCATCGCGTGTCTATTAAGCGCAAATGTATGTATTTTTTATGAAAAAAGATATATATCACAAAACGAAATTGATTAATATGAAAGAAAATAAAACAAATAAACATTCATTTCTGTCATAATATTGCAATATTGTATGCCACCCATCGGATTAAAAACAACTTAGTTCTCTCGCCAAATATCCTCACCAGCCCTCCCCCATTTACCTGCAATTCGTCTTCGGTGAGCTCGCCCAAGCCGGAAGCAGAAATGTCGAGCGTGTATCCGGCAACGATCTTGCTCATGAAGTCGCCACATGACGACACACTCGTAATGCGCTCCTGAACAGTCACTTCGCAGTCGTCAATCCTGCACACGTTTTGTGAATCTTTAGGTATGCACTTTTTTAGCATATTCATAAACAGGAGAAATTGGATAGCTCGAATTATGGGTCAACTTGAAGTGATTTCGAAGTCCCATGTTGTCATATTAATTACAAAATAGTTTTATGAAACCAAAATTGACTCAAATTCACAGAAAACTCGGAAGAAAATCTTTAGTCCCGAGCATTAAGAGTATTTTATGTTATCTAATTTCGATGCATAAATAAATAACTTGAAATATATTATTTAAAAAATCTAAAATACACATCAAGGAACTGTTTTTGTACACTTGTATAAGTTATATATATGGAATTGAGTGTAACAAAGTGTTTTATTGTCTGAACTTTTAATCAAAATCAAAATACTTTCATGGTTTTACTCGATTGTTTTGGAAAATGTCATAAAATACATGTAATAATATTTTTTACAAAACTGCAAATTGCAATTTTTTTTTATTTTTTGGTTCTTTCAGAGATGTCAGAGATGTTAACACAAGAAAATGCTATTTATTTTCGAAAAAAAAAACAAGCGCATCATTGCGCACTTAAACACGAACCAATCAACAAACATTAAAAGAACTGTATATGGAATCAAGTAAATTTCAAAAATACAATTATATCTAAAATATTAACTGCACTTACTGAGCTGCAGCCTGTTGGATGGCAACGGTTGTCAAGGCGACCAGAGCGACGGCCAAAACACGTGACGCACTCGGCAATGCCATAATGCGCGTTGGTTGTCGCGAGAAAACCGCGAACCTTTAAAATCCAAATCTTAATTCAAGATTATTTTGTCCGTTATTCGTTTGTCTTAACCCTTTATGAATTCGACTTTTAGTATATGTGTCTTGTTAGGGGTTAGAAACGCCCCGAGGGTCTGATCTGATGAAATTTGCGATACTCTTTTATATCGCATTATGCTGAATAGAAGATCAATTAAAAATGCTGTGCAAGGGATTTTTCGGTTACAAAACAACAAATGTTTTTTGGTGATTTGAAAATTGATTTTATCTTAAAACTCTTTTATTTTTGTCGACTTAAGAAAATATGCCGAACATGCAAAACTTAATGCGAATGGATTTTTTCTTAAGGATTAAGCTTATTCGGTGAATTTCAAAATTGAATCGATAACATAATTCTGCCAGCTTTGTAAATTCCATTCATTCGATTTCAGGTCAGACCTTACTTATCGGGCTTTCGTAACACAAAAATAAGTGGATTAAATTGATTTTGATAAACTTTGACCAGCATTTGACCATTCACAATATTTCGTATATTGACTAATAATGAATAATTAATTGATCATAAGGAAAATAGTTATGAAACCAAAAAAAAGAAATCAAACAAAAAATATATATTTGTTATTTTAGTATGATAATCATTTCGCCGATATTTATATATCATTGCTCTTCGAAGATAAACCTAAAATGAATAGTGATGCTAAGATCATTTTAGATTATGTACAAACGTAAGTTTTGGTTCCATTCGTTTTTCTTTCGTTTGACAATCCAATAAGAGGAATGATCCTACTCAACAAGCTGTCGTAAGAATATTTTGTCGTTTGGTCATGTGTAAAAAGTTACTAGACGAAATTCTCCATCATAGAAACAGTGTTTCACTAACGTTGCGACGTCAGACGTACATGTAATATTGATACTTATCTGACATTTTCAATTATTGGTTTTAATAGCCTGACCGGGTACATCGGGCTGTTTTATTCAGTCCCGAGTGCATGTATATCCGGTTTGGGCGGGTTTTACTGAGATTTGTTTTCATTAAATAACTCAGTTACGAAGCGCAATTAATCAAATCCTGAATCTATAGAGATATGTATTCTTTAAAAAAATCACACACATATCGCATGAATAAAAATACATTGAAAAAATATGCATAAACGTCTAGATAATATGAACATACAGTTTTTGTCGCGATAATACAAAGTAGTTTCAAGGTTCTTTATGTCTTGAGTAATATGTTAATGGTTGAATTATAACAAATGGTTGCTTGAAAATTACATCTAACAGTTTAAGCTCGTGCGCAAATCATCATTTACAAGATTCGGACAAAGGTTGAACGGTGAACGTCAAATGTGGCTGTATATGAACGTTTACGTTACGTTAAGTCGTCAAAAGCGCGACTGCTTGTACCCCTTTCGTGAAAGTTGGATATGTATATAAGTATGAAAATACAAGTGTTAACACAAGAAAGTGTCGAAAAAAAGGAAATAAAGGTCATTTATTTATTTATTTACACCATATTCACAATAGTAAAAATTAGTTCAATGAATTCATAATGAAATGGCAATTATCTCGTGCATTAACAAACATTAATGACAATTGAACACATTATCTAATAAATACGACCACTTTGATGTAGGCATTTTTATATATATATATATAAGGAGCAACTAAGTAAATTTGATTAAAGCCGATAGCCACATTCTTGTATGTATCTATTGGGTCTTATATGCACCAGAAAACGATAAAAACATGCATTTTCCTTAATGTTGGAAATATAATGAAATTGCGAACAATAATTGTTTAATTTTGATACTATGTACAAAACACACTCAGATACATATAGCTTTTTTTCGATGAAATTTGTATTTATTGCACATACGATTCACCTTTGATGTCATTGCTATTTATTTAACTTTAATGCAAAATGCATTAGAATTATTATTGTGTATTACATATAATTTTGATTTCATTGCTTTTTATTTGACATTTATGCAAAATATGCATTTATTACATATACTTTTTTTATTCCATGGCTATTTTTTTATTTGTTAATCAAACAAGTTTATTATTTAATATATCTTTCAAGCAACCCACTTCAAGCTCTCCATTTAAAACCCATTACTACGTCTATATGACACTACATGTAGTTCCAACAACATCAAAACACTCCATCCCCATCCTCCCCCTCCTTTTCTCCCCAATCACTGTTCTTTATCATTTTGATCCTTATCAAATGTCTCATAGAATCGTTGCTGCAGATAGTCACTGGCCTTGACATCCGGGTACTTGCGGGATCCGTCGATGCACTGCACGAGGCAGTCTGCGTCCGGGTGAACGAAGCAGACGATCGATTGGCGTGGTTCGCGCCAGCGGCTGCGATCTTTCGGGAGCATCACGCGGTGTTTCTGTTTGGGGAATAAAGGAGGAATGATATTATATAAGAATTCATATAAGGGTGACATAACTGTAAAGGCTTGCTTGTTTAAGACTGCTACTCTGATCAAACATCCACCCTCCAATTTTATATCATTCATGACTGGTTCAAACTGTTACATTTTACCCACCTTAACTTTAAAAGGAATAAATCATTTGTTTATTTTTATAAATATGAATATAACTGTTTTTGAAGTTTCGTTTAATGTTACAATCTGAAAATAAGCGCCAATGAATCATGACTTTATAGCCTTGTAATTAAGCTATAATAGAATAGTCTATAGAATTTAAATAGTTACCGTTGAAACCAATTTATCCGCGGTCCATCTCTGCATCATGTCTCCCAGATTGACCACCACAGTACCAGGAATAGGTGGCGCAGGTACATAGTAGCCGTTTCTGTTGAACACCTCCAAGCCTCCCATTTCGTCCTGGAATAGAATCGTGATGGCACCGTAGTCTGTGTGCTCGCCGCAGCGCAACTGGTTCTCTTTCAAATCTGCTGGTGGCAGTGAGTAGAAAATGTGTGCAATAATAAGAATATTTGTTTTCATTGAATTATCGAAAATAGAGTTACTCGGTTTAATGCTGGTAAATGACCAAGTTGCTGAAATGTTGAATGACATAGCTTCTTAATTATTGTAAGGTGTGAGTAGTACTGGTTACTCTAAAAATATGATTTTAATCACTCGCTTTTTACCTCACGATTCGTATATCGTTTCAATTCGTGCATGGTTTCAATTTATATAAATTTAAAAGTGCGATTATGTAGCATGTACTACCTGACTCTTTGTGGATAGGCGGATAATGTAGAGTTCTCAATGCAGTATGAGTTGGCTTATTTTTGTTGAACAACTTGGTGAAATAATGAGGATCCTGTAATATAACATCATATCTTTTTTAAACTAATACAAAATATAAATTGTAATATATTTTTTTGTATAAAAATACACCATGCAATAGTGAAGACGATATTGACCAAAGTATATACTATTTATGTATTTTTAAGAAGCTTGGAAAATACAATTACCTTATCCACTTATATGAGCATTATACATAGAATATACAGAGTTATATCTAAAAATTAATTTAAACATATTTTAGCGCCTATATTTAAACGGTTACCTCTAGATCCAGACCGATAGCCATCACGTGCAGGACTCGGTTGGCAAGATCTCGACAATCGTTGTATAAACCTTGTAATGTGTCTTGAAATCCTTCCACAACGTCATCTTGTGGCCAAGACTGAAACAAGAGCGAAGTCTCCTTTTAAAAATATTCTTATTTCAGAATTGATCAATTACCAATTTTGGAATGGAATAGAAATACATTGGTGACATTGCTTCTTGATTGCTCTTATGAGTATGAGCATATTGTGTATTAAAATGATGATTAAGGTTAACTGTAGCAATCTGCTTTTGAACGATTTCAGCATTTCCTTAATATGTGACAATAAAATATACAGTATTTACCTTGGCTTGAAGTGGATTTATGTCAAATGCTTCTTTATAATCTGGCTCCTTCGTAACATCGACCCTGAAAGATAAATAAATAAATAACATAAATTGTTTATGAATATTAAATCTTCGTTTTTCTTAATATCTTTCTTTCATTATCATGTATCAGCATCCAGGTGAATATCACCTGTTAAATTTCAAATGAGTCATTAGACTCAAGTACATGTGAATTCACATGTGTATCTCAGAATCATTTCTAACCTTTCTCTCTCCAAGCAGCACCAGCCGTGGTTCTCTAGGCCTGGCCCTCTCGTGTACTGCGATTTCACATCTTCAGGAAGTTTGAAAAACGATGAGCTCACTTCATATCCCTTGTCGATCTGTCAATGATATACCAATGTATTTATGCTTGTACACATTTTGAAAGATATCAATTTAGCTATGGTTTATCATTCAAATCAATAGGGCAAGTAAGGGGAAAGTCCTTTGAGCAGCGGCATGACTTTTTCCTTTCTGGATGGCCAATAACCGTTTCCTCGGGTGTCGTCAAGAAATGTAATTTCTTTTGATAGGGTGGATTCGAATGTACGCTCAATGTAAATGATGCTAAGTGACTCAATGATATTTATTGGTTCCGCATATATCCGTTTAATTTTATCGGAGCACGGAACATCGAAAAATAATAGTCTACAAAATTCACATATGTTATCTTACCCTTGAAAGGATTTTTATAGCTTGAACTATAAAGGCCAGAAAAACAGTGGTTATTTATTGGGTATGCATACAATGTAAATTACATGTATGTTTCAATAATAAAATATACATATACGTTTTCAATAGCAAAGTTATGTTATTGCCGTCTGCTCATAAAGTTAAATATTTTATTATCGTAACATCCTCGAACTACGCTAAATCATTCATATAAATTGTGCACCAAACATGATTTTTCACAGTGAAAGCTAAATTAAAAGAAATGTGGACCATTTTAAAATATTAATTCTGACATTGCATCTGACATGTTGAGAATGAAAAAGGGTTGGGTCATGTAGCCATATTTATTCATCATTTAGTATTTCAATCAACGAGTTTTGTTTTAAAATGAGTATTTCTAGGAAATCTAAGCAGCATTATCAAAAACATTTCATTTAAAATAGAGCGGCTCTTTCTTTGCCTCTAAAGGTTCTGTCAAGTGGGCAGGTCAAATTGATCAAACCTCATGGTAATCAAAATGAACGAGTTGATAAAGTGAATACTACACTTATTGATTTAGGTCAATAAGCTAAATTGATAAGTTTACAATAAAAGTTAACATTGATATTGTTAACAGAAGGTGTTTATATTAACATTAACAGTGTTTAGTTATTTTTCGATGTATCCATAGACCCCTTGTGACCCCTCCAAAAAAAGATAATATACGACATTAAACTTATGGATAAACAGGAAAATGAAATAACCATTATAGATAATGCAAATCAAGATCATAACATAATTGTAGAAATATTAGATATAGAAATATTAATAGCTACCTTTTCTTCAGGTATTCCGTGGTTTTTCAAATAGACGAATCCGACAGTGCTATATGCGCGACAAATTTCATGAGCAAGGGCTTCTAACTGTTTTTGAGACACATTTTTTGTATCCACATGCAGGCCATAAGCTGCGAAGTCAATCTGTGGGATGCTCTCGATCTGATCCATAATTTTTGATAGTTTTATTCTAAATCAAATATTATATGAAATAAATCCAGGTGTTCTAACCTCATGGAGCAATGCAAAATTGTAATGCGCAGATTCATATGATGTAATGATATATATGAATTTATATATTTATCACACTCTATTTATTATTGTTGACACTATGAACATGTTTGTTATTGTATGTTTCTTATTTTATGTTCCCAATGACAATGACATCAGTTCATGCTCAAATCCATTTCTATTTAGTTGTTGTGTTAATTCATTTCAACTTTATATAAACCAATATATTTGTACGCTTTATGTAATCATTACATGTTTCTTGGACATGACCATATGCATGTATAAACTAGCTGCAATAATGCAAATATGATATTATCCTTTCCTGTGCACGAACACTTATTTTAGTTTTATTATATTTTCTTGATATATAATAATAAGTTATCGCTACTTTCTTTTTTTCAATATATTGTATAGCTCTTATGTCTCAGTTGCCATTTAAACCTCGTTTGCATGTTTATGTGTTTTATATAACCATTCGCTCGTTCCACATGTTTTGCATACACAGCATTTATTCATGGATATATCAGGAAAATGAGTAATTGATTTGCGACCCTTTGCCTCATATCCAAAAGGGGGTTCGTAAAAGTTCCATGCAATCGATACCGTATATATCGTCATTATTTTTTTCTGAATGGCAGGGATTACCCGAATTCGGATTACCCTACCAGGGAAGTTGCGTAATATAACAGATCTTTGATCGACTTCTAGGCTGAGCATACAAATAATTCTTTGGCCGCATATTTGTTTTGTAATAATAAATACCCCACTTGAGCTGTTGAGTAAAAGGGGATTCCGTTTGGGTTTTCTTCTATATCAAAAATAAAACGCTCATGTAAATAATATTTTTGTTTGTGTTCAACGAGGTCATCTATTACTAAATTCAAGATATTTCATGAGATTTTAAGAATAAATTTAAAAATCAGTCAAAGTGTTTCACTTATTTTCATTTATAATAATAAAATAATATCTCTTAGAGCTATGTCTACTTCTGAATATGGTGCTCTACTTATGTTCTTTTTTTTTTGTGAAAACACAGCATCTAACACAAATTTGAAAATTATAGTTATGAATAAATAAAAATAAACTTAGACCTTTTAAACAAATTAAACAAACTAGAAGGTCAGTGACCTTGGATCCCCCGTGAACTTCAACAATGCGTATATGCAAGATGGTCAGTTTTTACTAAAATTAACTTTGGAAATAACGAACTATTTTGCAAATAAACAAGATCATGCGATGAAAGAAAAACAGAGTAACATTTTGCATCATCACTCACTTCTTTCTGAAGACATGTCCTGAACTGACGAGACCAGTTGGCAAAAGTATCCTCAGTATATAAATTAAAGAAAATATGCTTTTATAAGCATGAGCTCATATAGCACATCCAAAATGCTTTTGAGAGGCAACCGACACGGCCAGTGAAGTAAAAAGATAATTTTATTACATTAAATTTTGCTAATATGAGCACATCCCAGATACTTTTGAGACGCAGCTGACAAGGCAAGTGAAACAAATATATAATTTAACTTACATAGCAAATATGCTTATATAAGCACGATCACTTTTGTAAGCCGATTCCAAATGCACAAGGCTCCCAAAATAGGTGTTAACACATCTCAATTAAATTGCTGATTAATATGCTGATATAATCATGATTGCTTATAAATATGTTTATATAAGCATGATTGCTTATAAAATCACACGCAAAATGTTTTTGGAAGGTAGCTGACGAGACAAGTGAAGAAAGAATATCATTTCACTTATCTAAAAAATGATATGCTTATATAAGCATGTGTGCTTATATAAGCATATACCACGTACTTAAATGATAC
>LQRL01046471.1:1461-18357 GCA_001703475.1 Hydroides elegans | reverse complement strand
GTCCGGATGGACATTTGCAAAGTAGAATGTGGCCTTTCTAAATAGTAATTCACTTTGAAACAAAATCTGGAAACCAACAGGGGGTTTCCCCAAATTTATACCATTTCATGCATTTGGGAGTGAATTGATATGCATGATATGATGATACATTCGTTTATTCGTATACTTTCGTTTATTCGGTTATTCATTGCTTTCCCTTTCCTACCCTGCATATTGTTTATTTGTAAACATTTATTTATTCGTATACTTTCGTTTATTCTTATATCTTCGTTTATTCATATACTTTCGTTTATTGATATACTTTCGTTTATTCGTTCATTGGATTATTGATTGCTTTCCCGTGCATACCTTTTATATTGTTCGTTCGTATACATTCATTTATTCGTATACTTTCGTTTATTCGTATACTTTCGTTTATTCGTATACTTTCGGTCAATCCTTTATTCGGTTATTCATTTCTCGTTTTTCGTTTATGTTCATTTATTCGTATACATTCGTTTATCCGTATTCGCCTATTCTTTTTTATTTGTATTCGTTTGAGTTGTAAAATTGGAAGTGTTTAACTGTATAGTATAAGAATAGATTTGGTTATCCCTAATGATACAATTACCTTTAGTTATATAATAAACCTGGATATCACTAACAATAACAATTCCTCTTTAAAGTAAAATAATAGTTATCCTTGAAAATTCATCCTTGAATATTCAACAATAATATTTATTTTTATATTGAAAAAAAAATAAACACAAATAAATTGATAACGACTATTAATTATAGGTTTAAATAGTATATGATGTGAATATACAATAATGCCTGAACAATGTCATATATTATATTACCACACATGATATACATGATTGGTGCGACGATTAAAAGTTCACCTTTGCAAAATATAATCCTAAAAAAGATGGACCATCCCATTAGATCGTAATTGAAGTTCCGTTTCTCCATCATTACCTTTAAAAACCAAACAGTGTTTGCTATTCATATGTCACTGACCACAACTCATGATGCTACTGACCATAATTAGTTGCTTAACCCAGCCACATATACACAAACTGCCAAGATGCCAACTCACCCCCTCCCCGATCCAAGAACCCTTAAACATCGTCATTCACGTCAATTAATCATAACCTCTAGCCGAGGTTGCCTTTCTCAACAGCACTCTTTCAAGAGGACCTGTCCCCCACCCTATTTCATCCGAAAAAAACGACTTGATTTGAATTGATCAACGCGCCACTGTTTCCCCTTATTGGTGCGCCCCATCCTTAACCCTGTCATAGCTAATAAAACCACACTGGCCATTTTGCTTGGCGCACCAGGACAGCATAAACTGTGAGACGAAATACAGAAGGGGCTTTTGAATAGACGCCGCATCCAAATGGACATCTCCTTTTCTTGGGTCTTGTTAACCCCGTGATCATGATTTACTGTTAATTACTCTCAGCTCTGTTCATTATGCCCCTCTCTCATCGCGCACTTTAAGTGATGTCCTTAAAATGACACGTCAATACGACAACTTTTGAAAAGTTGTTCACCCTTATTAAAACGCAAAAGTGGCTAACTACGTTAATTGACAATCAAACGTGTAAAAGTACTTGAACTAGTCGTAAATTGTTGTTAAGTTCGGGAAAATAGGCGGGGAATCCTTTTCTCATCCTAAAAATATTATATTTTATTACAATATTATATATGAATTATTGGTGAACGAGAATTTTAATATATGGAAAAAGAAAACTGATGTTGCAATAGAAATAGACACATTTATACATTTAGAACAATGAATTCTGTGGTTTTAATGCACAACTAAACCTTAAATTTATTAGTTGAATCTTATCAATCTTTTGTATTTGATATGTTTTACTAAAAATGACAAAGCAATCTGCCCTAACACACGCATTTAATATGTTATCTAAATAAGTGTGAAACTAAACCCATCGATTTCTTAAGTTACAAAATGTTTATGAAGTGCCTTACTATTATATCAATTTTGACTTTTCTTAAAGCCCCAAATAGTGGTTTCCTATGTTACTATTTTCACCAACGCATCGATGCAACTCAATAGTTGATTTAACAGTTAACAATCGCTGCAAAACAGAACGATTAGAATTGCATATCCTTAGCAATTAAGCTATGATGTGCCAAGTGTCAAATAGGACACAAAATTAATTGTGCAGTTTAATTAGAAAGTTGATGTAATTGCATCGGGAAGTGCGCATGTCTTTGAAAAAAACAAACAGATCGAAATAAAATAACTAAAGAGTCGAAAAAAATGAAGAGTTGTCTGTAAAATATTTTTCAAATTTTTTATTTACATTCATCAAGTTATTTTCTTTTTTTTTTTTCAAATATTGCTTTAAACCAAAATGTAGGTAATCATTCCTTTACTTAATCAGATATTACCTACGAGGCACAGGTGGCAATTCATCATAGATTCATAATATAATAAGGCATTATATATGTAAAACTCATATATTTTATAAACCATTTGTTATTTTCCACACAAAGACTAGGGACAATATTTATGATCTCAAACTGACTTGCCATCACATGTTATATCACATAAGCACTTCATTTCAACTTAACGCTGCTGTATGCTTTCAACGTTTCAATAACATTGATTCACTTATCACGTCAGAAACCGGGTGAAATGTGATAAAATTGACTCCTTGTTTAATAAAGTTATATAATAAGAACAGAAAGAAGACTTGATAAGATGACATTTAATTTGATTTTACTACTTACGTTTTTCAACTTTTTCCCATGCCAGTTGACCCACTTACCTTAAACCGTGAATATTATTTTTAATAATTTATCGAAAATATATATGAAACAGTTGAGAATGACTATTTGCTGCAATTGAATTAAAAATTCAATTAAGACGCCTCAATGAGGTGCGAATAAGGAATGCACGTTAAAACATGGTTAGCTAGTGTAGGAAACTACATAAAAACTGGGGTGTTTTATATTCCTTTTATTTGATATTTTTTATGTCTTTAATAACAGTTTCCTTTACGTTTAACTTAATGATCTTTTAATAAACGATACTTATTAAAATTCATAACAATCCTAGTTCAATCCTACGTTATGTTAAATACCCCCAAAAATATAAGTTAATTCAATCGGAATCTATGATAAATACACCCCTAATTAAACACAAACCCTAGTTTACGACACTAGGAATCAATCTGCATGCACCTTCAAATGTGGCCAGCCCCTTACAGTGTATAATCATACCTAATAATCACATCATATCCTTGTCATGATAATTCCACAAAATAATCAACTTTATTTATGTGAAGCCGTCCGCTGTCCTTCTGCTGTGTTTTTTTAACAACCGTTAAAACGGCGTTCTTTCCAGGACTGATATTTGTCGACATAATGAGAGGAATCTTTCGCGATGACACATTGCATGATATAGTGAACCAGCTCTCATGCAATATCCAACAACAGTGTACAATTGGCGAATCAGAGATAATTTCTTCGTTGAATTCAAACACTTTATCATCGTGGAAGACCCTTTTGACACATTAATGGAATGAATAGGGATAAGATTACATGTCTCCCTTTCGAAATCAGGCAGTCCGGGAAATCGCCCTCTCTTCACTGTTCTTCCGTTTCTTTTGTAACAAATCAGACTCTTGACGTTTATTGCTTTTGGTGTCCAGGAAAGACACAGGAATGGGATAAGATCCCATTGCAAAATGAGACACATCGGATAGAGAAAATAAGAGTTCAGAAGAACTATTTTGTTTAGATATTACTACATGGATAGTCTTCTACACCTAGTGAGACATTTGGGCGGTCATTCTCAAAAATGTTATAATTTTGTTTTTCTGAGGCCGAGAATCATTTTAATGACATCCTTTTATGGCAGTCGTTTGGAAATTGTTGTCAACATTTTAAGGATGATGCTCATGTTTAGAGAACCCATTTATAAACATAGTTCAGTTTTTATAAAACAACGAACATTTACGCAGAATCTCTGTACCAATATTATTATTGTGTTTAAAGTTGAATATGATATATAACATAATGTAAACTGACCAATTTAGTTGTTATTTAAAATATTCGTTCTATTGAGCAGGTTCGAAATTGAGTGTTGAAATTTATAACATATGAAAAAAAGGTCTTTAAACAAAATAAATACTGTCAAAATAGTTTTAAAGCAAAGAAAATTATAAGCACAAAAATGAAATCAACTCGTAAATAAAAGTTTAATTATTGTGACAGAATTCCTCGACCAAATTCATAGAGTTTCTTGGAGATCCAGAATTTCTAATTGCAATTTATTTCATAATAATGCATTTTCCTGTCATTTTTCATTTGTTTATATTATTCATTCAAGGGTATCGATATTTGAGAAACCCTGTAATAAGTCACTCACAGAAAAAGAAAAAAAATGTTTTTAATCATTCATTTATTTTAATAACTTAACTACATTTCATATAATATAGCATCATTTCGAGACTATATTTTTGTTTATAAGAAGCACAATATAAATGAAATATCTAATATATATCATGACTACTTTAATTTTAAAATCATAACAAGTTTCGATCATTAACGAAAAACTGTTATTATGGTTATAAAATATAGAATTTATGTTGATATTGATACCCAAAAGACACTTTGTCTGGATTAAATTGTAACTTTGCAAATAATAAGATATGCATTGAAAAAGCGAAATATAGGTTTAGAGGACTGTTTTACCTTTCGTTTTCTCAGACGCTGTAATTAAAATACTCACGGGGAGTATTTTGAAAAATAAGGATCATTTACAGATAATTTACAGAATTTTCAGCTTGATCGCTTGAGCACTTATGTTTCATATTTGTGGGGACTTAAAATTCTGACATCATGTATTTTTATTACATAATTTGGTTTAAATTGGAAATATCGTAAGCACCATTTTGGTTTATTCAACAACTGACATTCTTTTCTATATACAATATCATATCGACATATATCAGTATATAATAATTATGTGAATTATTCACAAAGTGAAAAGAAGCTTGGATACGAAATAAATCACTGCAACTAAGTTCAATTGCTAGAAAACATAAAACAATATTGGCAGTGTCCTGATAAACAATATTTATCAAGTTAAATCGAAACATAACAATAAAAAGCAGTACATGTGACTACACTTTTTATACAACTTTATTATATATTGAATAAACTTTCACAAATAAACTTATTGCACTTAAACCTTACCAAACAACATGCAATGACTATTAACCGATCTCTAAATGCATAAATAAATATTGATACCTGACTATTCTATATACATATTTATCCAAATGTTCATCTTTCTACACTACAATTTCACAATGTTCATCAGTGTCTTTAACTAAAACATCCTCATTTTCTTCATCTGCATTTATAACCCCCATCTCAGGGGGGCTGGCGAACGCTTGAGGATTTAGCGGTGAACTAAGAATCCCATCGGTAGAATCCACACAAACGTCCTCACTTTCGGATTGCTCCGACGTGTCTACGTCACAAAGTACCATGCCCGATTCACTATCTAGCGTACCTTCTTCTCCGCTCTTGGATAGCGCATTTTGTAGTTCATGAGATCGTAGGTGGCGGTCGAGGTTAGTTTGTTGGCCGAAGCAACGACCGCATAGGGAGCAGTTATAGGGTTTCTCCTTGTTGTGGATGTTGCGGATGTGACGTTGCAGATTACTCGAGATGCTGAAGGAGCGCTCGCAGTATTTGCATTTGTACGGCTGTTCACCAGTGTGTGTGCGCAGGTGACGCGTTAGATTCGCAGATCGCGGGAACACTTTTCCGCAAAATTTGCACGCGTATTTATGTTTTGTAAAAGTGCCATTCCAGAATGGGTTATACGCCGCGTTCACGATCGGGAGTTGTTTGAGTCTTGCGATGTAATTGTTGTACATTTCGGGAGACTGGTGCTTGGCTAACCCGCGGTTAATATCCGCCATATACGGCCAATGATGTGGCATAGATTCCATCTCACCCAACTGAGCTTGGCGCAACATCATCAAGTCTTTGGGATGGGGATAAGGAGCTAATGTCTTCATCTTAGCACTATCCAATAACGCCCGCCTATCGTATAACGGCATTTGACGATCGGTCCTAACATCCCGCCGAATATCATCTCTCGATGCATGTCCATTGCTGAGAACTGGGCTTGTTACGGGCGATGAGCGGGGATATAGCGGCTTCTCATGATGAATATGGTTGGTCATAGGCTTAATAATCGCCAGTTTACTGGATTCGATATTAAATCGATTCGATGTTGATTCGAATGCGCTCGATGACATACGTGTAGCAATGGGAACGAGATCCGAGTCATTTTGATTTTTGTTTATTTCAGTATGTGAACAACATTTGTCTTCTTCACATTTTTCATGTATACTCAAATCTAGAGGATCATTTTTGCGATCATTATCCGTAGTGTCTTTTTCAGTTTCAGGATCTTCAAAAGGCCTGAAAATGATTTGGTTTCCAACTTTAGCAGTATGAGCTTTATTATTTACATTTGATTTGTCCGCCTTGGAGTCACTACTCACTTTATCAGCCTTTTGAAAATTATTGTTCATTTCAGAAGGCGATACCAGTTTGTTATCCTTATCCATATTCGTACGTTTCTGCTCAGTAAGTTGCCCTGGTGAGAACAATTTAACATTTGGATGATTCCGTTCAGGTGATTTCTCCGCTGTCATAGGACCATACGCTTTCATCATAGCATACCAGGCCATCATATCCGGTCCCGAGTGATTCAGCGCGGGAAATGCCGAATGCAAATGAGGAATCGCGTTCATGTTCGGTGGTGACGTCGGCAAAAGAGGCGCGTTCGCCATGGAACCACTTAATCCGAGATTCGCTGCCGCGTGAAGATTATTCATATTGTTGAATTTGACGAAGCGAGAGCGCGAAAGGCTTTCGCAGTAGCGTTTGTGTTTGTTCAAAGAATGGATCGTCGAAAAGGCTTGTCCACACTCGCGACACTTGATTTGCTGTCGACAGTCAGCGTACATTCTTTTATGACGACACAAATTGGAGAATTGTGTGTACGCTTTGAGACACACTTCACACTGGAATGGTTTAACGCTATTGTGAACGTGCTGATGCTGCTTTAAACCACTCGACGTTGAAAACGTTTTTCCGCAATCGTTACAACTGTGCGGTCGCTCAGGATGAGAGTTGATAAAATGTTGCTCTAATTCGCAATGCGATTGAAACGCACTGCCGCAAATCTCACTTGTGTGGAAATGGGCAGTCTCTGGGAGCATATTCGCCTATAAAGAAGAAGAAAAACGATATTTTGTGTCATCAAGTAAAGCTATTGTTTGAAATCATACAAATGCACAGCAGATCGAGGGAGAGAGACACAAAAATGTGATGTTTCAATAGAGGATTCTCTTATTGAAACAATGGTGTGGTTTATCGAATCTCCCCTAACCCCTTCCTCATCCTATCACTATTCATTCAATCTGCATTAAAACTCAAATCCTTAGAATCTCTAGAGTGAAAGGAGAAGCCTTTATGAACGTCGCCGGTGCCTGTGTGTGCTGTTTCCAGCCGATTTGACAAAATAAATCCGCCCAAATAGGAACTGGTAGTCTAATACTTGAAGGTTTTGTCAATGGTAAACTTCGTGTAAAATATCGTGTGTAATACGGCGTGATGAAAGAGTTTGATCAAGAATGATTTAGCTATTTGTAAGGAATGTATATCGCAGACCCAATTTCTCATCCCTTTATCTGTGTGCTTCGTTGTTTATAACCAGTTGGTTAAGTGAAGACACAATCTTGGGGTTTGTATTGGGCACATTAGTTTTATGTATCGTTACAATTATGCACAAGGCGCGTGTCATCTTCACGAATGAAAACGACAGAAGGCTATTAATTCTCAGGTTTAATCTGGTCGAAAAGTGCATTGAATTGTCAATAAATGGAATAATCATTTTACATTTAGAGAAACAAGGGGCCATTTGGCAAGCAGGTATTTTTTAAATGTGTCATTAATACAAATACAGCTTTGACAAAACAGATATTTATCGACTAAACACAATGCTTTCTTATTCCTGTAGCATCTTTGATATAATTTGAAATTCAGGTAACCAAAAAGCGCCAAATTACCCAATAGATAAAATGAAAGAAATTAATCAACTCGTAAATAAATATGAGTTTCGGTAGCATTAAAGTATACAGGTACATGTGTTTTCATGATAGTTCTGAGGCGCAACCTATTCAAATGCGTTTTTCATATGTTTTGATTTAAAAGCAAAATTAAAGATTACATCACTAGTTGCAGGTTATTTGTTGTGACTTTGAAATGTTTAAAAAATATATATATATATATAAAAATAAAGACACTTACCTGAATTTCATTTGAAAACAGAATTCAGCTTGAATTGCAAAAAGTAAACAGTCGTTTTTATTTCGTCCATTTGATATTTATAAATCAAACCTCTTTAAAAAAAATACAATTGAATTGAAATAAAAAGATAATGGTTAGCAGGATTAAAGTAATTGCACAGAAGAATGAAAGTCGTCAGGGCGTTTCACGGGAACGTTTTCCTTATAAAGGGTTTGCGTAGCCCCGTTAAATTGTCATTGGATAAAAGTTCGCGCCAATGAGAACGCTCGCTGTCGTGAAAAATTGTCGTTTGGTCGAGGGTTGACAGATCAATTGCAAGATTGTTCGTATTAATTATTGTCACACTGAATAGGAGTGGGCCCGCTTCTCTCAGCCATCACGAAGCAGTTACATTGCTCTAAATTGAATTAATTAATGTGACATTTGTGAAAGAAATGTTTTCTAAATTGAGTTCGTCATCAAGAATTGGGGGTAAGGCGTTTATTGAGATATATTTGCTGGCAATAATCATCAAATACAGTCGAATATGCAAGGATTACGAATGAGAAAGGTTCGATATTGGAACATAAAATGTTGAAACGCATATCTCTTAGCCTAAATGTTATTTCTCGAAAATATCAACTATGATTTTCAAATGAATATTCTTTTTTTTCTATTTGCGAAGGAATGCATAATTTTATTTATATTGGTAGAATACCTATGCAACAAATTGAATTTGTTCACAATTGAAACACAATATAAAAATTTGTTTCCTAAATTTATTTCTCAAGAGAAAGGTATTTAAGGAGAACAAACTTATTCGATTGTGAAATAAAATTTGGTCACGCGATCGGTTTATTTCAGTCTTAAGTGAAGCATAATATCTTCTTTTATTTCTGATGAAAGTTTAAAAAATAAAACAAATGGCACTATAGATTCAATAAGCTATTTGACAAAAATAATCGTGGAAACGCGAATACAAGATATCTCGCTTTCGCTGACGTTTGGGTGAGAAGTTGAATAAACATTTAATTAGAATTGATGTGAAATTACAGCATAATGGGGCGAAGCGTCAGGATGTGTAATTGAAAAAGAATAAACCCAAATATGAGGGGCACCAAATGATATACATTTGCGAAAGGTTAATTTTATTGATAAATCAGATATACCTTTTTTATAACGATGCATTTGCATATAAATTTGACATTATCATTATACAATATAATGATAAATCATGATGTTATATGTCACATATTAAAGCATAAAATATCAGATAGAAACATTTTCCAATGAAAAAAATGCACTTTCTTGAAAAATATTGTTCTCGCTTCGATATAAAATATATATCGAGTCGATATCTTCTCGCATCTCGCATCGTCGCTTCACAAACCAAGAGAACGATCGCCTTTTCGGCTATGACACTTACACACATGAGGTTTCATCCACTTCAAGACAACATTTCGATTTTGGTATGCCGACGTTTCTATAATTTCATAGGCATTCATCTGTTTAACTTCATAACACATGTATTTTGCATGCCATACATTTCATATAACTATATGCTTGGCAAAATTTGTTCATTTGCGCCCGTTGGCTGCCCTTCACATATCTCATATCTCCGAATCGCGATGTCGCGGTGAACGTCTGAGCCCTATCGCAAACTCTCACCGACTTGATTTTGCAAACATTGACATAAAGAATGATTTGGAGTTTGCCTAATTGCGCAAGAGAAGAGGGTTTTATCGTCACATAGTGAGGGTTAATAGTTCTCCGTGATTCCACATAATTATCCCTCTCTGTCATCCTTCTAAAGACATCACTGTTTTCTAAACAGTAACCGTCAATTGGCACATGAATCAGTTTTGTATTGAATTTTGATATGGCTAGGTTTTGTATTTATACAACAACGAGCGTATTTAAGTGATAACATTTCTAGATATGTTGCGTGTGTGACGAAATGTGTCTACTTAACTAGTTACTTCTATGACATCTTTTGTGACAATTTGATCGCTTTAGGGGTTTGTATCGTGCCGACGAATTACCCTGTTTAATGAACTGTGTTTCACTTAAGCGGTTCGACTCAAGTTAAAACCGCTCTATGGTTTCTAAAGTAGAGACAACGATGAACCAAAAATTAAAATGCAGTGCCTGTAAATGCAGATAATTCAGGTGTGCAGCAATATAAATGTGGCAAGACCCGATTCATGAAGTGGCCAATTCACAGCTTCATAAACAAAATGCTCTTTAGAATCAACATTCCTTTTAATGACGCTTATCACTTAAAAGGATATCTCCTCAATTCAACAGCACGAGGTTCGAATGTTAATCAAAAATTGCACTGTTATTGTATCAACATGATGAAAAGGTTAAATTAGAAAGAAAGACTCAAGTGGCAAACGTCAAAGCAGATGTTCACACCAAAAAGTGACCATTCCGTGTTTTATTGGCGGCCACACTTTAGCTATTAATCGCAATCACAGTCACACAATACACGGGACAATGCCATACCCCAACACAACCGTCCCGTGGGGGCACTGGGGGCCAAACTGGGGCTATCGGCGTATGACAGGTAGGGTGACCGTCACCGATGCCTTTCACTTTTTGTCCTCGCCCACTGGGCCATGGCTACACAGATCATAGGGCAAGATTTGGCGTCCACCTGATAAAAGTGAGATATGGCGAAGATGAAGTGGTTTATGCATTGGTCAATGCTCGAATGTATGGATGAAATGTCTTTATTACATTTGATTGAATACTGTTGTTGAGCTATTCAAATTTCTGGGAACCCCGGAGGTGTACACATGGTTTGAATTTTGGTAAAGTATTCAAACGCATCCTTTTATCCTTGTGAAAAGACGAGGTGGCCCTATTTGACCTGTCGTTTGAACCTGCATAGGAAACGTCAATTTAAACACCGACTATTTGCGAGACTTACCCACAATACATAGACATTTATTTGTATTTCTCTGTATCATATCGTGAATATTTGAAGATACATTTATGCGTTTCTTTATATTTTAAAGTTGTAATGTGAAGCGTATGAACCGTTCTTAATCTCCCTATTTATTTTCTATTCACCAAAGATTTCGAGATACCCATTTTCGTAGAGAAACCCCGTTTATAACTTGACGACCCTGCGCTCGCACACTCAACTCTCATGCTATTACGCTGGATTCTCGCGTATTATTTGACGCTTGCCTCCGCATACACGCTAGCACATTTACACGTTGTTACACTTACTGGTAGTATTCAAAGTATTTTTATTATTATTTATCATTGTCGATTGATCAGCAATGTTTTAAGCGTTGGATCTTCGACAATTTATAAAATTTGATAATCATACACATACATGTATGCCTTTCCACGTAAACAGAAAACATTAAAACACGTTTTTAAAACGTAATTAGGTGCAAAAAATATGTCCTGTTTATTGGGTTTGTTTGAAAAAAAAAACAACACCGACATGATTCGATATTGTTAATGCTATAATCACTTCTGATGCGCATGCTCGTACGCTCAAATCGCTCCACGCGTTAAGGCCTGACCGCATTGGAATATGAGTAATAAGTGAAATAAGGTTACCTATTGATATTCAGTAATGTGTATTAAAACTTATTCATCCATTCTTTTCGAATTATTCCTCATTGCTATTTTTGTTTTACGGTAGAGTGTACACCAACAAATTTCTATGCACATTTGAGTGCGCAAAATGCAATTCTACCTGACGCAAAAAGGTAATAATAACCGGGTACAAATTTAGAACGATGGGTCTTTTCCTGTTTCCGTAGAATCTAAAATGACGTTTAAACTTAGTTCATCGAACACTGAGTTTCATGGGTACAAAATATCAGACTTTAAGAATGGCTTGTTTGGATAACTTTGTAATAACACTTTATTGCACATTTTCAGTGTTTACATTTTTGCACTGAAAATTGTATTTTCGCGATTGTTATTTTAGATTATTGATGTAATTTTGATTCCATGAATTTGTATTATTTTCTAATCGCTTCATTTGGGAAATTGCATTATATCGCATTTAGCGAATACGCATGGGATACGCGTACAATTTTTTTTATGGACTAGACTGTTTGTGGGTGTTCTTCATGGTTTTTGCTGAATTTCTTTGTATTCAGAATGAGAATATTCATTTGCACCAAATACAAAATTGTGTGGTTTATAATATGCAAAAGAATTTTATCGCAATAAAAAAACATCTTGTTACAAATAATAAATAAATTACTATTTTGATGCTTGAATGCAATTCGATCCTGAATATAGATCACAATCAGTGGTCTAAGTTTCGCGCTTAAATTCAGCGAAAACTGTCCCCAAATACTCTTATATTTAGAACCTCATTATCTAAACAAATTACCTTATAATTCCAACGTTATAATCCCGTTATGCGATTACCCCGGCCGGGCACCTGTCCTGTCCGCCATGCTTTCGCGACGACATCATGCGAAGCGACAAGTTGGCGTGATTGGCATCCGATCACGCAGGGCCAGCAACGAGTGACTGTTCATTTCGTATTATAATCACGAATAGTAAAAACGTTGGTTAGATGTCTTGAAAACGTTGATATGTTTGAATGAATGGAGGTTTAGTGGATTTAGATATTTAGGACCCAACATAAACGTACTGTTGTAGAATATGACTACAAAACAATCTTTCAATACCGCGAAGATAAATAATCTAATAAGAGCTCTATCTAGTTCCTTTTTACAGCAATTAACGTTTAATATAACATTTCTTGGCGTTTCATAAGGTTGCGATAAGTTCGTACTGAATGGGATACACAAGCATATTTCCCAATCGCAATTCCAATGATTATGCACTGCCCACCCTCATTTTCATGGCGGCGACACCGTCATTGTTTCCCACCACATATTGTTTGACTTTGACGTTTCAATTTGTTTTGCCCAATGAATTCAATTCTATTTACATGCTATTACGGTCATTATGTGCGATGATATTGTCGTGCACACGCTGTTGCCCCCCTGCACCCCCGGAACACGTCACACGCAACACTGGGTTGTCAGGCAACAAGAAGAAATTGCGCTGTTGCTAATACAATGTAAGAACAGTGGCGCGAAAAACAATCGGTCATTATTTTAAGCGCGATATATAAACTGGCTGTCAATCAAGGTATGATTAATGGCTATTTAATGCAGTTATTTAGATGTATATAGGGAAAAGACGTATGTTGTGTTGGTTTGAATGCAGAAATTATGAGATTTGATTCTGCCATTACATTTTCTATTTTATCAAAATGTGATAGATGGACAAGAAATATATCTTAATCTTTCATTAAATTCAAACTCCAACTGAACCCTGATGCATTCCATGATATATATGTTCTTTCTTGTTCGAAGAGCGATAAACGAACGTCTAAAATTATTGGAATGGGATTTTTTTCTTCGTATTTAGGGTGGTTGTATGGGAACCTTTTGATTCAATTTCGGTTTAAAGGTTTGACGGTCCCCAATGTGTATTTTCGCATAATAAACATACCACAATTATTGCGATATATTACATCAAGGTGTTAATCTCTTGCTAAAAAAGCAAGGTTGATACCCCTTACTTTGGGATTTATTATCTCCATCCTTTTCATATAATGATGCAAATTTATGAATATTAATATAAATGCAAAATAGCTTCCGGAAACATACGTGGGTGGCGAAACAAAAAAAAACAGTGCTACAGTTTCAAGATTAACTCTGATATGTGGTGATCTCTGCCCTTATCTAGACACTGGGAGGGGAAATGATCATGGGCAATTTCAATAAATTGCGACTCCTAGCCATCCTTCTGAATTAAACATGTCGTGGTCCTGCATATCAATATGTCGCCATGACAGGGATAGTGGGTACAGTAGGGCTCATTGAAAAGTTGTGCTCTGTATCAAACCTGGCCCAAGTAAATTTTGATGATTAAATTTGTGGGGCGAGTTATGGATTCCCATGAATACATCCACAGTGTGTCATTTATTGAAGTTTAACTGTAAGGTAAATTGCAGAATTCATTTAGTATTTTAGAAGAAATCCAATAGTACATGTATATTGTAGGAAGTTTTTGAAAATATCTGATATTCCAAAGAGAATCAATTTAAAATCAAGTTTCCAAAAATTGAATTCGCGTGGTCTTTTACCTTATCAATTCTGATTTTCCCCATTTTTAGTTATCTCTCCATCATGGAATGGACGTCACTTGTAATTGAGTTCCACTGTATTTCAAAATAAGAGCGACACTCGAATAAAATGAGATGCAATAAGCATCGGGCATTTCTTGCTTCCTGTCTCTAATTTATTGAGTCTGATTTCCGTCAGTTCGGCCGCCCAGAAGAGACAGAGACCGTCATATGAATGTTCTCTCCATTAACTGTCTCCCCGCTCACACAGCGTAAATTGAGGCGCATATATAATCAATAAATTACATAGACATTATTGCGGGGAGTCCTGGTAGCAAACATATACCCAGTAGTGCGACATAAATTGCTTCATAAAAGAGCTTGCCCTTTTTGTTTTTGATGGCTTCAAGAAGTGATTTAATTTTCATCTCAAACAATTTAAATTGTCACTCTCTATTTAAATACCTGTCAAATCTGACAAGGCCATAATGCGTATACAATAGATTAAAAGCTAATCTTGTCTAACATTTCTCTTATATTGTAAAGATGCAAAAAAAAGGAATTGTAAGCGGAAGAAGTGACGCCATATTTTTATTTATCATACATAAATCATATCATCGTTCTCAATTTACAAAAGCATATACATATGTAAATATCTTGCGTTTAGTGCATCGATTAAAATTGACAATATCAAGGAAAATAAAAGCCATCTGGAATAGATAAGATCGATTTTATGACTCACGTATATTTTTATATGATAAAAGCTTAATCACGTTCAAATGGTTTCACATTTCAACGTTAAAATACAATTTAGTGGGGTGCCTTTCAAAAACAAGGAGACTTTCTACATTAGATTGATAATATTAAAAGATTGATTTTATTTTTATATTTTCAAGACCAAATGCAACAAATTTGGTATAGAAACGCCAGTTAATTACCACAAAATACTAACGTGGCTGTGTCCACGAAAGTGAATCGTTTAGATAGTTTAGATCCATATTCAATATCCGTCCATAACTCTTGGGCAGCCAATGATATATCAAAAGGATCCCTAAAGGATATATTGCATTTTGTTAGATATCAATATAAAGAACATATCAGAAAAAAAAACTATTTTAATAAAATTTAATATATTTTGTTTTCACTATAGACTCGTTTTCGACTTATCGCCGACTTTACATCAAATTGCGACAACTCCGCTTTTCTAGATAGTAACACGGAATGCAAAGTAATGTTCAGTTTATTTTGTGGAAAAATGGCACCGAATCGATCCAGGCACTCAACATTGATGATCTGCGTCACTAATCCAAGCTATGTTTTACACTGTCTTACAGAACAAACCATAACATAATTATAAGGGTGTAGTCAAGCATTTTTAGTTGAATTCAACAGTTAAAGCTCCAGATACCGCAGCGGTCTTAAATCTCCATCCGGTCGCAACTGCAACAATCTGTTGCCGCCGCAGTACTGTTCGTTAAGCCGCCTTTCCCTGGAGCTGAGTCGAGCAACATCATTAGCGCGTGTTGAGCGTCGTCGGGAGGTGTGAAGCGGTAAAGCGTCGTCAAGCACCGTCGTTAATGGCGACCGCTAGGGGGCCCTAGGTGCTCCCATACTCGCCTACACTTGCATCAAGAAGAGGGTTCCAACGAAGCCAATTCCCTTTATCTCATCCAATTAAGGGCATAATGGCGACTAGACGGGGTAGTGCGGAAAACTGTCCTTCCGTCTGTGGGGCGACGCAGTGGGCGCCAACGGCGGATACTAAAGAAGGAGCTGCGCGCGTAAATTGAGAGCTCTTCGGGATCCTAATGATTAAATGAGATGTGCCCCTACATGCCTCGCAACGATTCGGCTATTTGATCACACACTTCACCCACACCTTGAACAATGGGCGCTTTAACTAATAGCACGTCGTTGTGGTTCAGAGTTGGAAAAGAGGGAGTGGTCGGAATACTTGTTGAGTCTTTGAGAAACAGGTTCTTGGAAGTCTTTAAGGACATTTCATTCAAGGAGTACTCCTTTGTTGAAGAGATCTCTTCTGGTGTCTTTAAGGAAAGCTCTCATTAAATGGCACTGCAAGATAAAATTCAATGATTAGATAAAGCTCACAGCGGAACTGTACCTCCGAAGAATCTCAGTTCCGGTGAAGACTCTTCTCATGTACTAAGTGAAAATGTGAAAAAAATGTAGATGTATGATTCAAGGAAAAAGGTGCATCGAAACAAACCGAGCACTAATTTGCAAGGGTAACTTGAAGTTGGAAGGACCTCAAGATAAAAACTCAGACCCGTCCGTTACTCCTGTCACAAAGGCGGGTAAATTGAGAGTGGGAGGGCTCCAGAATAAAATATCGGGTGCGCCATCCGTCAACGTGATGGGGCGAATTGAGGCCGTGTCCGCTTTATGTTTTCTGGGCACGCAGCGGACTGGGG
>LQRL01046466.1:16569-26782 GCA_001703475.1 Hydroides elegans | reverse complement strand
GTTTTGGGGGGGGGGGGGGGGGAATCATCCCGCATGGCCAGGCTGTAACGTTGCACTTTGTTCACAACGTTTTAATCCACTCGGCAAGGGCCGTCCATAGTACGTCGCATTCGGACGTGACTTTGAGAGGACGACCTACTTTGGGCCCATATGAAAGTTTTCCGGACGTTCTTTTACGTCCCAGCGTCCGTAGAACGTAATTCGTACGTCCGACTCGGACCCGACGTCAATTCAACGTCTTCTTTACGTCCGCGACGAATAAGGACGTCAGGAAAACTTTCAAACGGGTCCAAAGTAGGGCGTCCGCTCAACGTCTGAGGACGTCTCACCGGGTGGGAAGGCTTGACAAATGTGAACAGTTATTAAATACGCATTTTATTGTAGATAATAATTTATGTTTCTTATCTATTTACCTGTTTTTTACCCGTGAATGACCTCTTATGAACTCTTTGCTATGTTAATTTGACGTGCAACACTTCAATCAAAGTGTTAAAATGTTGTCAAATTTAATTGAGGTTTTCAAGAAATGATCGTTACTCGTTTAAACTTAAAATAAAATATATTGTACATATGATGTCTGATCCTGTTCAAACATGGACTAGGAGTTGCATTTTTTACATACTTTGATTAAACACAAACGGATAAGCTAGGTGATGCTGACAAAATTGAATAAACTCTTTTTTTTACAAAACATATATAATCGCACTTTCATTCATGAAAGCCTTTTAAGATGGTTAGCACCATGATTCTCAAGCGGAACATTGTATATGTATATTATTGTTTTTAGAAATGAAGATAAAAATGCACTCATTGAATGTCACATTGTGTCACTGTGACACCTTTTTTCAGACAAAATGTCATTTTCATACAATAAATGAGAAGGCCAGTATTATCCCACTCGGCAAGGGTCGTCCAACGTTACGTCGCATTCGGACGTGACGTTGAGAGGACGACCTACTTTGGGCCCACATGAAAGTTTTCTGGACGTCCGTTTACATCCCAACGTCCGAAGAACGTGATTCATACGTCAATCTCGGATGCGACGTCGATGCAACGTATTTTCTACGTCCGCGACGAATAAAGACGTCCGAAAACTTTCATATGGACCCAAAGTAGGTCGTGCCCCATAACGTCCGTGTACGTCTTGCGGAGCGGGATACAGTATATGCTTCATGTTAATTGTCTAATGAGTGTTTAAAAGTTTTTTATGTGAATTTTAATTAATCGCAGTGTCAAGCTGGCTTGTTCTGTAATCAAACTCTCGAGTATATTAGCAGATCCGACCAGTACCCTTAATTCAAGTAAACGATACGCATTCAATTTACATAGAAACAAAAGATGCTGCAATAGATAATCGTGAGTTTTTAAAACATGAATGGTATAATTTAAAGGAATTGAATGAAATGGTAATTCCTTTTTAAAGTTAACAACGCAAAAACACAACCAAATCGCCATTAAAAATCCTGGCTGAATAACTTATGTGTTTTAGTATTAGAGCCAGACTCATGCGAGATGCGATGTAGGGTACGCCAGACATATCGACAGTCTCTTCTTTCAAAGCAGATATTCAATTCTTTACTGACTTGGTACGCTCCCTGTGATAAAAAAAGACGTCCGGAAAACCGATTTATGTATCAAATCGGGACGTCTTTTTCTTACGTAACGTAATAATGTGAATGGTGACCTTATGGCTGGTCTTAACATGCACTCTTTTAAATTGTTTGAGTACGCCATGTAGAAAACTAAGAACCTGGCCCAAATTACAAACCCTGTATTCCAATTCGATCTAAAACGCCGCGAGTGTTTTAAGGTTCGGTCAGGCAAACATTTTCTGAAATCGCCGCGAAATTCAAAGAAGATATAGTAAACCCAGCGATACTGGTTTTGCTATATTTTCAATGAATTTCACCGCGATTTCAACCAACTTCAGAAGTGCATGACCGCACCTTTAGTGCGGTAATTGTTTTCAATAACGAATACGTCAGAAGACCGATTTTGATACATATACACGTACGAAATACCTGACAATATGGCCAGGCCCGACTATAATGGTAATCTAAAATAAATACATACCGTGTTATCAACTGAATGCGAGTCATCACATCGTCTAAACAGTTACTGTATGCCTTTCATAAGAATAAGAAGGTTTTATTGCTATTTTGAAAATACATACCATTTGAACAACTGAAAGTAGGTAAGCCAGCCAGGAAGACATTGGCTAAATGGTTAGCTGCGACGGGAAATAGAACGAGGCCCAACAAAATAAATGTCCAGATCTGGTAAGGACCCAATGGGTTTATATCCTCTAAAAGTGCGTCGAAATTAGATATAAGTTGCATGATGGTTTATCCTTTATTCTTTGTTATATTTAGTCTTTATAGTCTTTTGCATAATTATGTTTATTAAACGTCTTTTCAGGTGTTTGCTTTTTGTTAATTCATTCTCATTAACATTTTTCAGTTTTCTTTATTTTATCCCAATTTTATTTGCAACGATTAAGTCATTTCTTCCGTGTTACATATATTTTACTCTTTCTGCAATGTTTCAGTACTATTTTGTTTATCTTACTGAATATTTATAATGAAGTTGTAATAACAATTTTGGTCCAAGTGTTATCATTAAGCCATCGATTTTAACTACATGCATGTGCGTGTTTTCATTACTTTGTAAATTTAATTCTTAAAATATATGTAACGTCAGAAGCACCTACCCCATCCCCCGGCCATTGTTTATATTTTATTTTAAAGGCATCCCGCTATCCTCGGCATTGTAACGCGTTATCTGAGCATGAAATCCGCACACAATGATGTTCTTAATCATGTTGTGTTAAACAGTTATAGTGTCTTATAGCATTGTGCAATGCTACCATAAGCGACGGTCAAATGGTCAAGCACAATGGGACGCAAAAATACTTTGTTTATCACTTATTTATATTCATATTATAAGTTAATTGAACATTCATTGTGCAAAAATAAATATATACTGCTGTAATAAATCTAGCTATGTTACCTTGCTACAACAAACGCAAGTTAAATGCTCAACATTTGTCAAAATTTTCTTAATCGAAAAGAATAAGAATTTGTGTTATTTTTTCGTATTTCGCATGGTTTTGTCCTTTATTATAAATGCTATTTTTTCTCACACCGAGAGTTGGGTTAGCCATCATAAATGTATTTGCCAGATTGACCAAATCATTTTACTTAGATTGTGGAATAATTTTATTTTTTTAAAGCTGGAAAATGATTTTTTTAAAAAAAAAGAACAATTCCACCGACCAATGACATTACTATCTAGCGCTCCGTTACTTTGGTTGTTATCGCCACAGAAGTAAGGTTATCCAGCTATGAAGATGGTTGCGAGATGACATCACTCAAATACTTATTTTTGTCTTTGATCAAGTGCAGTTTTGTATTATAAACACCTGAAAATCGCAATTTGTAAAATAAAAAAAAACCACTAACCTCTTACGTTCAGTTGCCTTGGATACCTGTTCTCCCAAAGCCTGAAGCCCCCATAATGAAGACTTAAGCAGCATGTCATTATAAGGTTATTTTAATATCATAAACTAGTTTTCTATTGCCATAACAAAGCCTACCTGTAAACCCATCCTCGAAAGTCGAATTTTCATCATTAGTTTGTTGAAGCTTTGGATTCTCAAATCAGTAAAAAATTGGAAAAAAGTTTATTTCACTTACCAATTAATTCAGCATATTGTGTTTCATTTCCGTCGTTTCCATAGCACCGGAAGTTGGGTAATCCCGCCATAAAGACATTGGCAAGATGGCTGCATCCACATGGAATCAAAATGGCACCCATCAGGAAAAATATAAGGATCTGATACGGACCCATTGGACCGACAGTGTTTTCGAGAATAACGTCGAATGATACGCGCTGCTCCATTTTCAAGTATTATTGTAATGTTTTGTTATAGTTGATTTTTTGTATATCCTTTATTTATTTTTGTAATTGATTATTCCATACGAAGTCCATATGAACTGATATAAGCTTCCATATTTTAAAATATCAAGATTTTGTTTTTTTTATTGAATCGTTTTATTATCAATTATTGCAATTTTATTGTTAATTTGTTTCAATTGAATCCGTCAATTATCCATTGATATTGTACAGGAATATCCTCTGCTGTAATTTCTCATATGATTTTATCTAAACTGATATCCAGTTCATATTTGAAATCAAAGTTTAGTTTCAAAATTTCACCAATTCGTCATATAATATATAACGTGAAAAGAAAACAATCATATTTCATAAATATTATTAACTGCTATTCATTATTGTTGATATGAAAACATGTTGTGAAATAATTATTAATCCATTGGATAAATGTATATTTTAATTTATCTCTGATCCAAAATAAGAAGGTGCTGCTTTACTCTAAGATTTTTATTTTTGCAAAAGCAATTCGGTATTTTTAAATAGCTACAACATGATGATGTATCTCAATGTACATTGTATATAGCATTTTGTTTATATGTTTTCAACCAAAAAAAGGGTACAAGGTTTACCATTTACATTAAGCGTATTCTCTAACGACGAAATTCGTTATCTGATATCTGAAACATCAACTTATTTCAGTGAATGAATTTAAATTATCTACTTTACACTGTAATCAAAATCTTTATATTATTCCCGTGTATCTTATATAAAAATGATGTGTAACTGTGACACTATCCAAACAATAATCCTTTTGAGCAATTATTGTAAAATTATTGTCATTCTGACATGTATGAATATGAAACCTCTCAATTCAAGACATCAGATTTCAGTTCTAAACTGCAAATTTAAATTATTAACCAATTCTTTACAATGGTGAAAAATTAACTACATAAACAAGTATTTTTGTCCATAGTAACTTTTTTTGTATATAGCATCGAATTCATGCGTTTCCCTTCAAAATAAATTTGATAAGATAATTTGCCCGTGTAGAATGCCGTGTGAATGTGTGTAAAATTAAGGTTTGAAAAAAGGATAAATGCTTTCTATTTTAATTGTATATTTTAATGGCATATTTCGCGTGACCGTCAATTCTGTTCGGGTTCAATGCAAGTAAGTGTATTACAAGATTGTAAATTTGTGATTTTTTGTTACACTTTTTACTTTTTTATCCAGAAGATAACCTACATGTATATTAGGAAAGTTAGGAGTTCACGAAAACGCGAGCAAAAATAAAGCTGATATAAACACATTTAATAATTGTATTTAAGATATTGGAATACCTCTATGAAACAATAATTATATGGTGGACGGGCAATGGCCATTTTCGAAAATAAATTTGTAAAACATTCACGACAATAAAATGTGTTCCCATTCATGTCCAACGTAGAAAGAAATGCGTCTTAACATAATTAAACGATTTTGCAAATTAAATGAGGGTTTGACATGGGATCGTTTATGAATTTACAATTCACAATAACATATGGAAGAAAAGATATAAACACTTTTATTTTGTAGTCGTTAAGATACCAATTAAATTCAGGCAATACTTACACATTATGAAAAACACATTTACATAGAGCTCTACCAATTATATCTGCTGTAGCAATTAATAATATGAATATGTTGCTTAAAAGGGCAAGGGATGATTAAAATAGCATAAAGGTTTAATTTACAATCTCAATACATTTCAAGAGAGACAAAGAGAGACAATACTTATCAAATTACGATGGACTTTGTTTTCATTTATGTGTACTTAAAATGCTCTACTTTCAGAAAATTATGTCACCATATGAGAATAAAAAGAATAAATGGTATTTGTTATTCAAAATGATGAAAATGTGACAATCAATAACATTGTAGTAAGACCATAACCAGTTTAAGCTAGTTTTCAACTGTATTTAGAAATAAGATACCCCGTATTCGATTACCAAGTGGTCGAAAACTACTAAATTAAAATTCGCACTGATTTTTCTTTCTCAAAGAAGTCCTTGAACCGATAAAGCGACGCATAAGCGATCTATCTATCACTTTAAACTTTTTCTTCACTACACGTACAATTTTTACGATTGATATTGTTTAGGCAACCAGTATTATTGTATAATTTTCAATCATTTACTTTGAAAAAAAAACGATATGTTTTAATTAGTTGCAAAAAACTTGTTTAAGTTAAGTTTTGTTCGAATACCGAAAAATTATTTTTAGAGAATTCTAACCGCACATGGTTGGAACATTGCGGCATCTCGTCGTATAGTGAGAATACAAGTGGAATTTTTAGACTCTAGAACAGTCTCACGCTGGAATACACTCCTGGAGTCTAGAGTGTCATAATCTATTAGAACTGATTGTTGTTAGTGAATCGTTGATCGCCCTCATCTCGACCTTAGTCTTTCTCTGAGTCTTATCAGGATAAAACACTGCAAAGAAATCGGAGGATACTTGATATAAATTTTATAAATATATGCACAACCACTATCGAATAGACCTTGATACTTCCGTAGTAACTTTATTTTCAAGAAAATTTAACGCAAACATTTTCCCTTCTAAAAGATAATAGCATATAAAAAAGATAAAAACACGTACTATACAACCGTATTTTTGACAGTATTGACCTACTTCCGTCATGTAAGAAACTATCTTTTATTATTTTTTGCGACGGTTAAACAAGATTTTACCAATCACTATCGAACCCCTATCGAATAGAGCTAGACACATGTACTTACGTCACGAAAATGCAACTAACATGTCTTTTCTTTTAAAAAAGGCTTTAAAATGAAAAAAAACGTACCATCGGACCGTATTTTTGACAGTATTGACCAACTTCCGTGATATAAGGAACTTTTTTTTTTCTTTTTTCGACGGTTAAACAAGATTTTACTAATCGCTATCGGACTCCTATCGTATAGAGTTAGATGCTTACGTCATATCGTACTTCTTACAAGAAAATGCAACGCAAATTACTTCCGTTCTTCACTATGAAAATGTATTTTTAGAAATATATTGATATAAAACCACGTACCATCCAACTGTGTTTTTGACCGGATCCGAATCACTGAGCACGCGCAGCAGGAAGTGACCTGATTGACCTACTTCCGCTGTATAAGGAACGATCTAAAATAAATGGGTGAAAAAAATAAATTGTTAAATACAAATTGAAAGTTTATACATAAAAAAATATAAAAATAGAGATGAATAATGGATGAAAAAAAAACTATCAGTTCGATATTATAACATTATGTTAACAATTTAAAAAATATCATGGAACGATTATCCCAGTTAGCAAACATACAGAGGGCCTACGTAGGGCCTACGTACATTTTGCCTATGGTCTACGTAGGCCCAACGTAAGACGCCTACGTAGGGCCTACGTCATTTTGCTCATAGGGCCTACGGTAGGCCCTATATATTGGCCCTACATAGGGCCTATGTATGGTTACTTTCTTTTACCTATCAAAAGCCTACATAACTACGCTCAGCCTACATTGGGCCTACGTTCGTTATTTGCATACACCCTATTATGCCTATATATACAACTAAAGAAAACAACACAAAATGTAATAAAAACACTTTTTTGTATTGAAATCAGAAATGCAATAATTTTAATCGAAATTCAACAAATTTGTAAAATAATCTTTTTAAATTTAACTATTCAAAAACTTATAAAAACAACATGTTGTTTCAATATGCGTATAAAACAGTTCAATCCTATATTTTCGTTTGGCGTCACCGACACTCTCTTTTCCCTTGCGCGTCCTGGTGACAGTCATCACTTGTTACAACAGCCCATGTATATGAAATATGATACGCGATAGTTAAGCTTCCGTGTTTGTGTGTGTAGCATAGAAAGTGCTGCAAGTAAACAAACATAAATTCATATAATTCACACACAGACAACACCGATATATGATAACGATTTAGCTAAATGAAAATATGGATCTTTTTTACCAAACATTTTTCCCACTTGTTATATGATTTAAACAATAGCCCCAAACACATAGCTTGAATATAATGCAGTATTTTCATATTCATAAAGACAACGAAATCCGTTACAGGAGAGACCAAATATTAATTGAATTAAGTCCCTTAAATATGTCATATTTAGAACCGCCATGCATATATTAAAATATAGTTATTGAGTAATACATTTAGTAATTACTTTACCTTGTACTTGCATCCCTATCCATTTTGTAAATAGTAAAATATTCCACTTTAAACACAGAAAGCATTTAAGTATAATTTAAATTTGTTGATGTAGGAAGTGGATATTGCGCATGCGCACTTAATAATTAAGGTGTCATGCACTTTTTTATTGTCGTGTATATATTGGTTTACATGAGCTCACCGTAGGCGATTGATCGTAAAACCTACGAAATTATTCCGTACATCAAAAACATATACATTTGAAATATAAGATAAAACTTGATAAACGGATATCAAACATTATTTCGTGGCAATATCAATTACTCATCAAGCATATAGATTAATAGGCCATTTAAACGTAGGCCCTATGTAGGCCCGATGTTGCAGTGCCTACGTAGGTAGGACAACGTAGGTCCTACGTCTGACCTACGTAGTGTGCGCCTATGCCTACGATGCCTATGCAACACCTATCATCAGTTTGTACGTAATTTCAGCGAATGATAACCAGCTATGACTTCACTCTCGAATTAAAGTACTAGTCAGAAAAGATGTAATACATGTACATGACTAGAAAATGTCATGAAAATAATATAAAAATCAACTAATATATAGAAATCATGACCTAGTGCAAAGTAAGAAATGCCTTCAGCATTTAAGTGGGATATGAGTCTCGCATGACGTCATATTTTACTAGAGAAACCAAAGACATTTAACAATCATTTTACCATGTAGTGACCGGATTCTAGTGCACATAAAGTGGCGATTTCCCGCGTTTCTGGATCGGACAGTGTGTCGTCGAGGTATTTGAGTTTAGAGAGCTTTTTGCGCTGGTCCTTCTCTTCTTTCTTGCACTGAACGGCCAAAATTAAAAATAAAATTATGTTATTAAACAAAGTAGCTAAATGATCTGGTTTGATTTTCTAACTGATTCTTAAAAGTAGAGGGTAATTGAAATCAAGATGTAGTTAGAAATCGATTTATTATTACAGGAAAAACTTGAAATCGGTTTTTTACTCGAAGCAAGTATATAATAGACACAGTTAAAATTATAACATTGGGCGCTATATTTTGTTTAATATTTCTATAAGTCCCGAAGTAGTTTCAAATTTCCCGACAATACTTACAACCCTTGATAACACCTATTTATCAAAGCCAATATCTCACCTTATAAAGTGTAAACCCGAATGTAGTCTTTCCCGAATTCGACCGACATTTCACGAGTGCCGATCGATAATCGCGCATCAAAGCTATGAGCACGTGTATTTTGCCGTCATCCTGGTGTAATGAATAAAAGTATTGTTTTAGACTATCTTCGTATTATATATACATACATTTAACGCTTTCATATTATTAACCCCGCTTGTCCAAAAACTCATCATGAGCTGGTGCTGACCTCAAATCAACTCAAGCAAGAACAACATGAGTTTATTTGGTAGTTTTGTGCAAGCAGGGATCGCCTTAAAGTACATGCATATTAATGACTGTTTATGTATATCAAGGGGCATATTGAATTATAAGTAATGCATGCATTTTAAACAGTTTTACCGTATGTCAATTCAGTTCACTGTCTTCCACTGAGAAATAAACAAACTTTATACTATGTCTTAATAAAATAACAATACAAACAATTAAAATCGAATTAAATTTCAAACCTGGTGAGGCGGAAGAAGCGATATGGCGTGTTCCGGTCTCGACACGTGGAATGTGAACCGTGGGTTCGAACCGTGCAATTTGGATTTCGGGGGACCACCACTCGTGTCTTCTGTGATTAATTATAGCAATGATATGTGTTAATATAGATACATGTATATGAATGACATGATTATAACAAGAAATCATTCAAGTTTTGTTATACAATGCACAAACGAATAATTCATATTCTTCCTCGCGTGCCTTGTGTGAGTAAAGTTGATTTGATATAAGAACATGAGTAAATAGATATATATATATAGTCCTACCAATATATAAATATCAAGAAAATATTACCAAACCTAGTTTAACAGCAGCATGATTTATTTTGAAAAACATAGGTTTTGTTTATTTTCTTTTTTAATCTTTTCGGCTTTATTAAAAATTGGGACAAATTGTATTATATTTACTTGTCTATGAACCCTCATTTTCA
>LQRL01046466.1:0-16429 GCA_001703475.1 Hydroides elegans | reverse complement strand
GACCTCTTATTTCTAACTACTACGTTCTTGACCTAGAACCATGTTTAACACTACCACCTAAACGTGTTTTAGAACCGCCACTTTTACACTATTCCTTACTTGTCCATTAACCTGTTGCATAAATCGGTCGTTTTCTCAAATATACTGGTTATACGCATGCACTCATCAAATTTTATTTTAAAAAAATATGAAATAAAAGTAAGTACATTTTCAGCAAAAACATGAATTCCTTGGCCAAAATGTTTTATTTTTCGACCATATTCTGATCGTGCCGAGCAAAAAGAAAGATTCAAATCTTATTCAACTTACTAGTCCATGACCCTGTCGTGTGCATAAGCTGTTTCCATTGTCCGACCGGTCGGTATAAATCGGTCTTTTTCTCGAATATACTTGTGATACTCATACATTCGACCAGTTGAGCTTGAACAGTTGAGTCGGGCAGACTGTTTCGTCTTGAGGCACAGACGGAGGGCTCATAGGAACTGAAATGTAAAAGGTATCATAGTTTGTTTAGGTTGGTTACGAATTACAAAACATCAACAACCAGTTTACAGCAGAGCTATACATTTGAATATATTTACAAAGTTATTATTAAAAGTTATTTTCAACGTTGTGAATGAATTAAAGAACGAATAAGGTTGCTATCTTGTATTGGCATAATACAGATCATATACTATTGATTAAAACCAAATATATATATATTATGATTACTTCGAGGTCGAAACTAAACGTGCAAAATGTATTAGGGTTATCAAAATTTAACTAATCAAATCGTGATAAAAGACCCCATAACGATAAAAACATAAACTAAATCTATCAATATCGACATTTTAAATATCTTACTTCCTTGAACTGAGTTCACTCCGCCCACTGAACTGGCTGCGTGACCTTGAACAAGTGGAATCAGTCAAGGTCGTGTTGCGGGTCACGCGACTTAACATCGAAGAAGTCGAACGACTGAAATGGATGGACAGAATAGAGAAACGTACTCGATTCCGTACTTTGATATACTAAAAGGTTACATATTCAGGGGTTTTCAAAGGAGGGCGCCAGGCGCAATGGGCGCCCTAAATTTTAAAATGGCGCCCTAAATCAGAGGTCAGGGCGCCCGATGGCGCCATACAAATTTGATCAAAGCATTAATTATCTTTTTAATATTACCCATAATTGACCAAAATATTCATTAAATCCGTATCGAAAACCGAAAAATCATGCACAGAGAAGAGGTTCTGTTTTCCAGATTGATCTAATTTTAACTTTAAAATAACGATGTTTAGAGCTGTGTCTAAGCAAGTCCTAAGTCACAAGCGCGACCATTATAGTTGTGTCGATGCTACTCTTGACATGATTTTTCGGTTCCGGAAGTTCAAGTAGTATATGTGATTCAAAGCTCCCTTAAATACCTATCTTCCTTTCAAAATATGCTAATTTTATAGCCCTTTCTATGATTATGGTTACGTTTATA
Organism: Hydroides elegans; assembly: GCA_001703475.1. Classification (NCBI taxonomy): domain Eukaryota; kingdom Metazoa; phylum Annelida; class Polychaeta; order Sabellida; family Serpulidae; genus Hydroides; species Hydroides elegans. Next base: position 14,964 of record LQRL01046466.1, on the reverse strand, counting down.
ATTACTATGATGTAATATAACGTTATTATAAAGCACTCTAATAAAGTTTCTTTTCTTAAGTTTAATATAACCAAAAATGCCGATCCTCCCTCTTTTTAAGTTGATGTTAAATGGAGACACCAAGTTTTGTTACCGATAAACAATACATATTAAACGACGTACCATATATTAAGTTAAGGCGAGTATAATTCGCCGTCATAATCTGGGCGCCCATATGTTGTTAAATGGCGCCCTAAAATTTGGGCCAGGGCGCCATACGGCGCGCTTCAAGAATTTCTAGGAAAACCCCTGCATATTATTCCTGATGTATGTCACACAATTAATGCCATTAAGTGTCAATCTGCTTTATGATGATTCAGACTTGTTTTGCTGTTGCAGCTATCGCACGTACATTTGTAATGCTCCTCATCTCTTTCAATGCATAAACGTGGGGTAACATAACAACAATATGTGGCGTTTGAGTATGTTATGCACATTTTACAAGCCACGCAAAGGAGGAATCCTTGTGCACACCTTACACCGCATCATTATATCATTATCTTATTATTATTAGGCAACTATGTTATAAATGATTTGTGAATTCAATCTTACCCGACACTGCTACTACATGAACTGCTAAAAGCAGACGTTCTCTTCCCTGTCTCACCAGCAGCGCCCCGGAAACTCCGATTGCGCATATTCAAAGTCGACGCAAGCGACGTACGCAAATATGACGCAGTCGCCGCACTTCCGGATCCCTTATTCGACGGATTGCGCCGAAAAGAAAACTCGCGATTCGTCGATTTCAAAGATTCGACTTTCGAGATTTGGATTTCCGGAAATCGCCGGAAGTCGCTGCGATCGCGCGATGAGCGTTGACGCTGGAGCGCATGCGCGGAAGTCTGGTCGTTTTGGGAGTTCGAGAGTTGGTACGAGAGTTTGTGATAATCAGACGATAATTGTTTCGATAACTGTTTATGTATTTGCGATTGGAGCTTCGTAGAACGTATTGAGCTTCGAGGGGAATTCTTCCATGTTTGATGGTTTAATCGCATGCGATGTACACCGTTAAATGAGTCATTATTGGGATTCAACCAACCGCCGTGAAATCCCGTTGCTGATGATGACGTCATTTCCTCTTCCTCATCGAAACTCTCGCGCACAACGAGACTCGTATTATAAATGCGCTCCTGTAAAATTTAAATTGATTTGCCAGTGTGAACAGAATGATGTGTATGTTTGTAGCAGATGATCTTATATGACTTTGTACTGGTATTGATCTTTTGTATGTATACACTTAATGAAAAAAAAATGAAAATAAAAATTCAAAATATAAAAAAGCGTTCCTGTAACATGTAGTGTAATATGTTGTGTTGTGTAATATCAAATATGAACCAAAATATTAAAAACGGATATTCAGGAATTTGAAGTTGTAGAAATAACAAAAACAAAAGATATTCAAGAATTTGAAGTTGTGAAAATAAACTATTCGTTCCTGCAACGTCTAATATGTAAACAAAACAATTTCTAAAAAGAAGAAAAGATATTCAAATGTTGAAGTTAAAAAAAAAAACAAGTTCCGTGAGGTGAGCTGCAAATGATGACATCATGGAAATTGCGGCTCGTCGTAGCTAATCCAAATATTTCAGGTTGTAATAAAAGCAAAACAATATAATAGGTAATAAAACAAAAACAAAATATTCAAGATTGGACGTTGTTACAAAAATATCACCTGTGACGTCATGCTGACGTCATTCCCATGAGGCGAGCTGCAAATGATTACGTCACGGAAATGGCGGCAGAAGTCCTCGTAGCTGATCCAGAATTCGTTCATCTCCAGACTCTTCTTTGGGTGGAAGCTGTCTAGGTAGATTTTGCTAACGCGAGACCAGCTTCTTGTATCACTTTAAAGTATATTAGATTGTTTTAAATTTACATTTGAAATATAACCTAGATATCATAAGATTTCCAGTAAAACTGTGGAATAATATAAATATGTTTTTTTATATATATATATAATTCATTTGTTTGTTCAAAAATGCTACATTTCTCTTATTGCCATTGGAGACAAATGGATAATGACTCATTCAATAAAAATCTAGTCGATCACTTATGCGTATTCAGGTTCACACATTTGTATTTCCTATCGAATGAGTTGTTTTGTTGAATTCACTACTGTATTTTCTTTTATTTCTAAAAAAAATGAAACGAATTGAGAATGATAAAAGACACACAGACGATGATCCAGGCCTAACGATGGGTCAAGAATGATCTTGACCCTAATAAATCATATACAAAAGCTGAAATTTCAAACCTGAAGCTATAGTTCCCACTCCATGTCGATTCCTCCACCGAAGGATCAAGTAATCTTATCATTGGTTCACGGTGTCCACCTTTCATCGTGAACTGAAGAAAAAGGAATTGTAAAAGAAAATATTAAAAATATACGTCGATCTTCCGTTTAATTACTTTTTTTCCTACGGTTTTTAATGTACATCGTTCATTGTAAACTGTTACAATTAGATTGAATGGTAAACATTGCAAAAGCTAAGGCTATTATTAGACAGATTGTAATAGTATTATAGAAGTCTACTTAAAGTTATTATAAAAATCACATTTATAAACAGTAAATTTCAAATGTGTGTTTTTTTTTCTTAAACTTAGATAAGGTAAATATATTTGAAAACTGAGCATTTGTAGTGTTTGATAAGTGAATAATAGAAAAAATATCAGAAACATCAAAATCAGTTGTGAATATAATTTAACGCTAAGGTAGAAAAATTAAAATAGTAACATGACCGTAAAGCTATTACAAAATATTAATATATCCCTAAATAAGTACATATAAGCCCTGCACTAATTAAATAAGTGCCACCTTTTGCTATTTTCGTTCTTTTATTAACGGTTTACTCTCTATATCTAGGGAGCTGTTCCATTTTTTCTCTTGATATTCAATGTTGATATGACAACCGTAACCACAGGAAACAATCAGGTGCATTAATAGTAGTCATAGGTCTGTATTCCTTATTAAAAGCCACCAGGTGGTCAACAATAGGTCGTTTGGTATAACACATATATCTGAATAGTTATGTATATCCTGAAGTGTTCTACATTTAAATTTTCCAGTATGTATTTGAAATTATTGCAATTTTATATTTCATTAGAATGGACACATATCTTTGAGGTATCTCTTTAGTTGCTCTTTGAAAAAAGCAGATATCCAAACCATATAACTATCCCACGTCTCGCGCTACTTTGCCTTCGAAGGTGATATTCATAAAAATGTGATTGGTAATACGTGAAACAATTTTGGATTATTTTACGTCGCTTGAATGTCATTCTGACGTCATACTTTGCTGTGTCATTGAAGCAAACTTCTTCCTAAGTCGACGACGAACATAGACATCCACAAACGATCATTGCGATCGTAATAAGGACGTCACATAAATGCTGCTCGACGTCGACGTAAATATGATTAAAACGAAAGCTATGAAAACCTTACCTTAGTAACAGCCGTGACTACAAAAAGTCGAAGGTCGGGGACGTAGGAACGGGATTGAATAGCTGGCAGTTGCTGAAATTAAAATAAACATGCTTTTGTTAATCCGTTCAGTTGTTGATACGTGATAAAAAGCGCAATCGTTTGCATAGCTTTTATATGATAGCTCTAATAAATGTTTATAATGTTTGCCATATGCGCATATTGATTAAGCATATCAAGATTAGGATTCATATTCCGAAATGTCAACTAACATTTAATCATGTGGAGTTGATGATATATTATTACAGAAAGCAATTTGGTGTCTTTCTTTATTTGAACCACCTAAGCTATTGACAATCACATGATTATACAATAAAGAATTTCCAAAATCCTTATCTTTACCTGTAGACTCCTGAGTAGATTACTCTCCTGCCAAACCGAACTCAATTCACGATCGATAAAACTATCCTTGTGACGCCACGTCACTAAAAACGAGTTATTCGTGTGCGCAATCGAAAACGCTTGAAACGCCGGTTCTCTGGGATGTTGTGAAAGGTCTATACGTTGACAAACATCTCCTGTAAGATCGGTTAGGGCATTTATGGGATTTCCCATTTCAATGGCTTCGTAGGCTAGGTGACACCTGTGAAAATAGAGAAATATTGACCATTAGATGTATTAAATGGTGTCTGAAATGATATCATATTATAAAATGGTGTCTAAAATGGGCGCGATCGGAAAACCTTCAAAGTATGAAGAGCTTCAATTACACAAACCCTCATCATGAGCCCATGCACATCTAATATTTTCTCATATGAGCTCAACATGAGGTCATGATTTGGTTTTGTGTAATTTGGGAGTAGGGCATTGATCGGGTTTCCCATTTCTATGGCTTCGTAGGCTAAGTGGCACCTGTGAAAATAGAGTAATATCAGTCATAAGAGGTATTAAATGGTGTCTGATATGACATCATATTATAAAATGGTGTCTAAAATAGGCGCAATCAAAAAACCCTAAAAGTATGAAGAGTGTTCAGAAAAGGGCAAACTGCCCTTAAGTTATAACGTCACGACACTAAAAATGAGTTATAATTCGTATGCGCAATATAAAACGCTTGGAATGCCGGTTCTCTGGGGTGTTGTGAAAGGTCTTTTCGTTGATTAATGTCTCCTGTTAGGTCAGTGAGTGCGTTTATGGGATTTCCCATTTCGATTGCTTCATACGCTAGGTGGCACCTGTTATAAAAAGCAATTTTAACCGTACGAGGTATCAAATGGTGTCTGAAATGACATCATATTATAAAATGGTGTCTTAAATTGGCGCATTGATTGGGTTTCCCATTTCGATTGCTTCGTAGGCTAGGTGGCACCTGTGAATAAAACCAACTTAACCATAAGACTTTTGTTCCATAGAAATGCGATTTAAATAGGACAGTATGATTAAAACACGCGTTGTTTGTTTATGAGCTCATAAGCAAACACAAATTATGAAATAGCACCGAGTTATATTAATCGCATGTTTTACATGTATGTAAATACAACCTTAAAGCACAGATAATCCCCGTAGATTCACGCTCCAAAAGCTGCAGAATTTAGGAAACGTTCGTTTGGTGCAGTGGCCTCTGGACAGAGATAGAAGACGACATTCGTTTTAAGGACGTCTATCTAAATGCACCCATCCTTATAGTAAGATCTGCCTAAAGGAGGGTTCTAAGAGATTCGCCCTAAGCCTTAGGCTTCTTTTGGGAAAAAAACTTAAGCCCATCTCAAAACACACTTCGCCCTCTTAAACTTCGGCCCTTGGAATTTTTGTTTTTCCATATTCTAAACTAACTTGTTAATCTTTAACAAAATAACATAAATTAAATTAAATAAGGGGGAAATAAATTAATGAGTCATTTTTTTTAGAAAAGGCTATTTGAACGAGAAAGTATTAATTCTTTTGACTAGTCATGTATCATTGCGTGACCATCTTCTCAAAATAATCTATGGTAAACGCTTAAACTTGGTTAAGCCAAATCTGCAGATAATCGCCTTAAATTTTAGGAAACAAAAGAAACTCTTATTCAATCTATTATATAGGAATACGAATAGATCTACATGTATATGATAGATTATTGATAGTACAAATCCTTATGTCATATTTTTCTTTTTACTATAATCTAACCATCTTACTTTTATTCGTTTTATTCTGTACCCGAACTTTAGATAATCGAAATCGATTTTATCTAATATTTTTTAGATAATGTATTTGCCTATTTCTTATTATGAGGGCGTCCATAAAATAAGGTTATCCTCAACCTGTCATGACTTTATTGACATGACATTCGGCTCGCAATCAGACTGCATTAATGTGTTTATGTGGAGAAGATATTGGGGGGGGGGCTATATTTCAGACTTGGTCGAAAAGATTAAAGTTTATATTTATCAATATAATTATCATATTGGTTCGTTAGAATAAGAATCGATTAATTCATTAATGTGGTATGAGAATACAGATAAAGAAATATTTCCAAATATATTGTATACTATCTCAAACAATATAAAAAAAACCTTTTAACCTCCTTAGAAAAACATTATTTTAAATATATTTACAGGATTTAATAGCCTTATGTCATTTTTTCTGACAAAGTGAAGCAATATAAATGCCATATTTTGCTAACACACGTGGTTTTTATTTGAAAATATATAAAGCTTTAATGATTTGATATGTGCCTCCCCCAGCATTACAGGCACTCTGAATTCCAATAGATTCCACCAGACTATCATATAAACGATGTCCCGTGTTTGGGGTTATTGTCAAGTCATGTTGTGTTAGAATACAATTTTTAAAGATGGTACGAAATTTTCAATATATAAATTTTAATGAGCATTTTGAACTTGTTCTGTCCGTACATTTATAAATGTTTTTGCTTGGATATATAGATTTATGTGTCCTTTTATACATAATATATCAATTTTGATTATTGGAAGCATTTATAGTGAACAAAACTGACATCGGAACATGTCATATACCAATCTTTGAACTTTTTTGAAATGGTACAGCTTGCAAACAGTAGACTACAGCAGCACATATAAACAAAGTCATGTAGTATATCCTCATTTAAGGTCTCAAACAATAGGAGATGGCGTGAGACAACATTAAATGTAAAATACTTACATTAATATGACCAAGCTGTCTATATATAATCTATAAGAAAAATGAGTTGTACGGACAGAACTAGTTCAAAATGCTCATTAAAATTAATATATTGAAAATTTCGTACCATCTTTAAAAAATGTATTCTATGGTAATCACCGGACATAGAAAGTGCGACTCACTGTAGACACCAGCTATTGTCTTGAATAGACCCCCTTATTGACTACCAACAGAATTCTTTCGGTTTTCGAATGCACGCAATTATTTCAAAATGAAAAAGCGAAAAAATGTTCAAAAACTCGTTTTTGTTTAATATCTTTTTTTATTTGAAAACATAGAAATATGTTATTTTGTATATATCCCGCCTTTGAAATAAGAAATTTGCAATGTTAAAAACATTTGACATTGCATTTACCGTTTAAGAGATATAAGGACATGAACTGAATCTTAAGTTTCTGCGGTCCCTTTAGTGGTAAAACCTTCCGTGATTTATGGAGACACATGGTTCTAAAATGATTGCAATAGTACCTGCTCGAAAGGGAGAAGTTTTTACACGTCACTTACTTTGCATATGCCTTCTCAACCAGGGCACACCAATATTCGGGCGGATCTCCAATTTCCGGACAGAAGGCCAGACCAGTATCGATGACCGGAAGTCGATCGTCGATCTCCACTTCCTGTTCCTCACCGAAGATCCAAAACCGGAAGTGGAACTTGCCTGAAAGTAAAACACATCACATTATAAACATTGATGTTCGATTGTGTAGTAGGCACCCAAGCTTTGTAGCAACTCGTATTAAAAATAGTTTGTATTTGTGTATATATTATTTTATTTCGATTTCCTGTTCCTCACCGAATCTCTAAAAGCGGATGGCGAACTTATCTGGTAGTGAAAACAAAACAGCTCATTAAAAAGAGGTTAAGTACATGTTGCTGGTTTTTATTTTAACATATGTTATATAAAGATTTCAAGGGGTTGGGTTTATATGTGCAATTAAAAAAAACGTTTGATATATTTTATAGAAAAAAAAAATACACTTAAATTGATTTCTTAACGATTATATGACAAAATTTGAAAACACCTTTCCTAAAAATATTCAAACGTAATAACTGATTGATCTAATTCCTTTTTGATTATACTAAGCCCCCTCCTTCTCCTATGCTATGTTTTACCTGTATAAGCTGCTCCAAAGTTCTGGGAAAACTGATGATAGCCCGGTATGAGCCTCTCCATATATCGCGAGTTGAGTGACATCACGGCGAGACATAAACGAAACCACGTGTGATCTTTCCATGGACGCATAGGAAGAGGCACATGGCACATGCCTCCGTGACCGTACAGCTGAGGGTGGTCGCTTAGTTCCTTTAACAAAGTTTTAATAATCATAATCATTTTATGGGTGAAGTATATACGTGAGTTGTTAGGCGCTGGGTACAGGGTGCTTCCAATGCGTTTGTGGGTTGTCACTTATTTCCTGTATAATAAGTCAACATTTATCATCAAATATTGCAAGTATATAATATGTTGGAATAGGGACATATGAAATATTTTAAAAAGTGGATGGGTAATAACGTAGCCGTCAGCGCGCAGCGGTAAAATTGCCAATTGCCAATGCCGCAATTAATGCCGTATGCCGGCAAATTAACAGCTTCCCAATGACCTAAGATCCTAAGATTCAATCCTAAGAATGATGAAATTGTTATATTGCCGTGGTGGATAAATAATTGAAAATGAGTTGCAGTATCAGGTATATATTTTATCATTAAATCAGCAGTAGACAACTTCCTTAAAAACAAAACCATTTTGTTTATTTGTTTGGTCATCTACATCTATGTGTTTATTAAGCCAATTGAATGATAATATGCGACATGTGTCATTTGCACATTTTGGCATTGACATTTATATGTTATGTTGTTTTGATGCAATAGACAGGATCTTTTTGATTAACAAACAATTAGAAGATAGGTAAGGAGTTTCGTTTCTTTAAAACATGGAGCACGGATTCCACAAACCTCAATTATTTCATGATTCTATAGAAATCGCATAAACAATATGCTACTATCAACAACTATAATATACCCGTATTCAGCCAAGTCTAGGACCTAACCACAGGGAAAGCGGAGAGGTTTAGATCTTGGTTCGCTTTTACCCTTTAATATATATGTTTAGTTGAACCTATTATATAGAATCATTATTTATTCTCTGAAGCATAAATACTTATAGATTTTTTTTTTAGATATTGGTTATACATATTTTTTTACTACATACTTTTAGTTGATCCTTTTATAGAACCCTTATCTAATCTCTCAAACATAAATACTAATAGCTTTTAAAATATTGGTCATACACAAATTTATCATTCTATGTTGATTTTCGCCCACTCTGACATCACGGCCTCTAATCAGGACCTCATATTACATTTTACGATTTCCTGAATGCACTCATATTGTATAGCAATAACCACACAAGTGAACCATGACGTCGTGGGAAACTCATGCCACGCTAGAAAGCTGAGGTCATATTTCGAGACTTTACACTAGGTCAAGATTCTATTGTATTATCCTAGCGTGTACAAACCCTCATCATGACCTAATACTGACCCCAAATGAGTTTATTCAAAGTCAGCGTGATCTCATGATGAAGGTTTGTGCAGCAGGGATAGGGTTTAAGACATCTTTACTTGTTTATGTTTACTTACCTTGGGTCTCCTAAATACCATGTGATCGTATTTGTCCTCCCCGCTGTAAACAAAAGTCAATGAACTCTTATCTGCTGGAAATTCATCGTCCACAAACAAACTGCACCCCACAGATGACATTGTGTGACCTAATTGTTGCGCCGTGTGACCTTACGGTGACCTCTCTGTGAACTTGTTTGACCTAATTTTTGCTCGTGACCTCACGTTGACCTCTCTGTGAACTTGGTTGACCTTTTATGTGAATGTTGACATCTAAGGAGACTATGGTGTTAAATATTGATTTCTGCGTGACCTGCGTGAACTCAAGTTGATTTCCAAGAATTGGTCGCCATTCGAAATATGACTGTTTGTCACAGCGGTAACTTTAGTATATATTCTAATTTTATGCAACCCCCGTGAACTCTGGTGTTTCCGCGACCTTTACTTGATTACTTTGACCTTCATTTTTTAAATAATATCTGCTCCCTTTGTTTTTTTTTAATTTCGTGACCTCTAGCTGTGACCTTTGGTGCATCGAGGACCTTTTTGACCGCAGCGGCGATTTTACGTTCAAGTGTTCGCTGCCAGGCTTGATTGTGAATGTTTCGCTTCCTTTTCATGAGATCACCATATTAAAAGTTATCTTTATTATTTTGCGTATTTACATCGCCTCAATGTGTGTAGTACCTGCTGAAAAACAAAAATAACAATTATCGCTATGATTTGTCATTATATTTTTTAAGAAAAAAAAACAAAGTTTATTATAAATCTATTATAACTTATGAAAGACAAATCATTTACTCACATAAACTAAAAGCGTCAAGCTCAATTCAACTTGAAAAATGTCGATTAATGTTAGTTACTCGGAAACGCTATGTTATACCAATGGGAAAATGCAACATTCCTGGAAGTATGACACTGACCGTTTCTTTGTTTTTGACGCAAAGTGTTTTCTTTGAAAAGAACAAGGAAGTAGTCTAAACACGAGGTATCATTTGACACAGATACTTGCTAATTTAATTTGAATCATTGAATTCCTTTGAACGTATAAACAAATTATTACTTCAGTTATCGTAGGAGTAAGTTATTGTAACAACCAATAATACAAGATTTCACTTTGTGTAATCAAGTCCTGATCTTTTTGCAAGAGCCCTAGGATATATGTTCTTATTTCTTATTTTTTTTATCGTTCTTTTTTACATTCATTTAACACAAACCCAAAAATTTACAAACAAATACAGTTATTCACTGTCAATTCATAGAACTAAAATGTTTAACTAAATAAGAAAATTTCCAAAGTACTTTTTGACTAATTTATAGTTTTGCTTTTTTATACATATCTATTTCAGGATCATTTCTACCCACTCGGCAAGACGTCCACGAACGTTGAGCGGACGCCCTACTTTGGGCCCGTATGAAAGATTTCCGGACGTCCTTATTCGTCGCAGACGTAGAAAAGACGTTGCATTGACGTCGCGTCCGAATCGGACGTGCGAATTACGTTCTACGGACGCAGGGACGTAAAAGGACGTCCGGAAAACTTTCATACGGGCCCAAAGTATGTCGTCCTCTCAACGTCAGGTCCAAATGCGACGTACTACGGACGACCCTTGCCGAGTGGGTATGAACTTGATATTCAGTTTTTTTTCAAAATATTACCTAGTTTTTACAAATATAAAATTCATTATAAATGCTTACCACAGGCACAATTTACTCATATACATGGATAGTTATAACAGTTTTTTGTAGATTATAAAGACCTTCCGATTTTGTATACAGTTCCTCTTCCACACTAAGTCCGATTCATGTTGAAATTAGTTGTGATTCTCCCTTCTGAATTAGTTGTGCGATTGTGCACTTTCTTCATTTCTTGAGTTCGCAGAATACATCGTTCTATCGATTTGTATTTTATCCAAAAAATAAATACGTAAGAAAACCTAAATGCGTTTTGCTAAGCATAGAAATAAAATATACATAAAAGTCAATACTCAACTCATTTTTTATGTATATTTCAATAGTTTTGTAAGCATTTGAACTATGAAATAATTGTATGTTGCACTGCTTATTAGTTTTTTTTTTTTTTTTAATAAAGTGCCCATAGTAAGACAAATCAAATACCTATATGAAAGGGCACCCCATATGATTTTGTTGCATATAGTTATAAAATTGCATTAAATCTGCTCTAAGAATACAAACTCGAACTTCATGAACAACAAAATTATCTTTTTGACCATCAAAATTGTGCAAAATATGTTTCTCCTTTCCTTACAAGCAAGGTGAGGAAAAGAAACACCTTTTGCAAAAATTCAAATGTAAAAATCAAATAAATTACCAATGATATACATGTATACCAAATATGAGTTTATTAGATAATTGAAAGCAATTGCAATAAATTTCCAACAATTAATTTTCAAAATTACATCAATTATGAAATTATCAAAAATGTTTTCCTCAAACCATCAAGATACAGCATATTAATTGTCGCGAAAGCCAACAGGGATTTGCTAGGAAACAGCATTTTTGTGAGGAACAGCTCGCGCGGTGCTCTTAATATATCTACGATATACCACCTGTCCTTATTAGATATAATTCATCGCTAGGTTACGAACCATTTAAAGACTCATGTGTTGATGTTGATATAAACGTATGGTTTTTGCAGCTTTTGTATGATCGATGTTAACTATAATTCATATTTTACCATAAAACTGATTTTCCCTGGGTGATTTTAACGAAAACTACGGTTTCAAATGACGTTTTCTGTGGTTTCATGTATTATCACTCAACTATGTTCTTATGTCCGGAAACTAATAAAGCATTTATCATTAGATAAATGTAGTTATGCATTTAGCTAACAACTTAATGCACTTCTTTCTCGCTATATGATGTATTTTAAAATATTTTTCTATGAGATCTAAGAAATACGTTAAATTGCGTAAGGCACTGAAATATCAGATTTGATTATTGCCCACTCGGCAAGGGTCGTCCGTAGTACGTCGCATTTGGACCTGACGTTGAGAGGACGACATACTTTGGGCCCGTATGAAAGTTTTCCGGACGTCCTTTTACGTCCCTGCGTCCGTAGAACGTAATTCGCACGTCCGATTCGGACGCGACGTCAATGCAACGTCTTTTCTACGTCCGCGACGAATAAGGACGTCGGGAAATCTTTAATACGGGCCCAAAGTAGGGCGTCCGCTCAACGTTCGTGGACGTCTTGCCGAGTGGGTGTATTTTATGACAAAGAAAATATTAATTCAATTTTATTTATGGAAAATTTTAGAAAAGAAAAGAATAATGTTCTCCTATATTTTTGTTGTGTAAGAATTTAAGCTATTTCAGTTACATGAATAAGTACCAAGATTATTTTCGCTTTTTTTTGTTTACACCTTGTATTAATGAGTTTTAGGAATGATACTTAATTCAATAATTAATCTATCTATTTAAACGTATTTATTTATCTATCTATTTTTTTTACTCTCAATATTTACAAGTTATATTAACATATTTGTCCTGAATTGATGACGTGAATCAGTAATAAATATTAACCATCATCTTGAAATGGCGATAATTTAGGTTATCAGATTGATATATACAATGGATCGACCGGTGAGTATCACAGGGTTGTATACATGTAACAAAAATAGAAACAAAAGTAATCGAGATAAATCAATTTTGATAGTGTGCGTGCGAGAAGAGGCTTAATTTCGACTATTTCAGGGTACCCAACGAAAGATTTCCTGAAGTTGATTTAATTTGAATCATTTCGGTGCAAATCAGATAAGTGTGCAGTTTTAATCGAATTATAGACATGTGGATAACTAAATAAACCACCCTAAAATTCGACCAGATTTTGAACCATTTTTTAATTTTTCTTAGTATTTGCACAAGTATATTTATTTACACCAAAACACAAATTATGGCTATGGCTTATGAAGCATGGCGATAATTTATATTTTCTTGTAAACAAATATACTTGTTGAGCTATTCAAATGGAAAATTAAAAGTGGTTCAAAAACTGGTTGCGTTTTTGGGTGGTTCATTTACTGGTCGACAGGTCTATATTATTCCTTTAACATGTAAATATTTTATCCTTTGCTTGCCAAAACGGAATGACAAAATAATAATTATCAAGTAGTCTAATGACGATACCCTAACATGTATGTAATCCCTGTTCCTATGAAAATCACCAAAACTAGCATTATTATTTCGTTTAACACTTAGTTTTATTTTTTATATATGTAGATTTCATTTCATGGAACTAGTTTCTTAAGATGAAATAATTTAGAAATTTTCACATCTGTTCTTTTCTGGGTAAATATCAGTAAATACATTTCCCAGAAGTATTAATGAATTCATTAATATCAAATAGAATACATAGATGGATGCTCATAATGATCAGGAGTACCCAGTGATTTACTGTGTGAAATATATATTCTGCTTGGAAATATTCCTTGCTGTCATTTTCTCAGGACAGAACGAAAATGAAAATTTGGTTTATGTTTAATTTTGAAAATTAGGTCCATAGAATGGAGATATTACAAGCAATAAACTCTATTTTGAGCGAATTAGGGCTAAACATGGAAATATACAAATTAATATGAAGTATCAGAGGACATTGAATATGAAGGTGCATCTTTTCTTGGTGGCAAAGTTTTGCTGGCAGCAATTTTTGGGCCTTCCTGGCTGGCAAACACAGAACAGATATTTTGCTCCAAAGAATAATATTTCATCACTTTACGCTGCAACTGAATTTCTTTCATACCAAAATATGTCACTTTAATACAACTTAGATAAATCCTTCGTTTGGCACTCCTGAATTATTGAACTAAGTACTATTCAAAATCATACCGAGTGCTTTTTGTCAATCAATTTCAGAAAAAGTTGAATATCTTTCTCAAGATAAATTAGTGTAGTAATTTATGAGAATGGAACATTAGAGGGTTCCGTGCAATATTGTGATATAAGTCTAAAAAGATTACTTTTTAAGAAGAAATGTCTTTAATTTGTTTACTTGTTCATTTATATAAGAATCATATAAGAATAGGCAGATAGAAAAACGAAAAAAATATAATGATTACATGGAATGAAAGTATTTTTCAAATGAATAGCATGCATATTTAATCATATGATATTTAACCATTTATTTTGGCCAAATGTGTTGAGTCGACTCTTAACACTGTTGCACGGAATCCTTCCATTGTTAAAATCTCCAAGAACATCAAAGTGATACTTTGGATATATTAATGGAGTATCAATATTATACTGTTTAACATCAATGACATGTAATTCAAAAGAATGGTTAATAAAGTCTTGCAATAAAAGCTTATATATACTGACCCAAACAAGATAGTATATAGATATATTTCTCAATAACATTTTTATGCGTTAACCGATTATGCTCAAATTTTCTGCATCGGTAGAACTAGCTATTTTTCACAACTAGTAGCAACAGTTTAAATATTGATTGATTATTTGTGGGGGTGTGAAAAATTAAGGTGTGAAACCATGTTTGTCATCAAAACATATAGACCTTGTAGCTTTCCGCAATTTTTTCCCACATGGTTGTGATCCCTAACAAAAGTCGAGCCTTTGATCAATTCACTTTTTTTCTGTAAAATCAAAAATAATCATGCCACGCACATTTAAAGAAGAAAGAGGACAAGCTATTGGTATGCTGGCTGCTGGGGG